>CABEEJ010009643.1:0-13967 GCA_901482245.1 Timema douglasi
AGGGCATAGCTACAGGACTGAACAAAACTCAGAACATAGCTACAGGACTGAACAAAACTCAGGACATAGCTACAGGACTGATCAAAGCTCAGGACATAGCTACAGGACTGAACAAAACTCAGGACATAGCTACAGGACTTAACAAAGCTCAGGACATAGCTACAGGACTGAACAAAACTCAGGGCTATAGCTACAGGACTGAACAAAACTCAGGACATAGCTACAGGACTGAACAAAACTCAGGACATAGCTACAGGACTTATCAAAGCTCAGGACATAGCTACAGGACTGAACAAAACTCAGAACATAGCTACAGGACTGAACAAAACTCAGGGCATAGCTACAGGGCTAAACAAAACTCAGGGCATAGCTACAGGATTGAACAAAACTCAGGACATAGCTACAGGACTGAACAAAACTCAGGACATAGCTACAGGACTGAACAAAACTCAGGGCATAGCTACAGGATTGAACAAAACTCAGGACATAGCTACAGGACTGAACAAAACTCAGTACATAGCTACAGGACTGAACAAAACTCAGTACATAGCTACAGGACTGAACAAAACTCAGAACATAGCTACAGGGCTAAACAAAACTCAGGGCATAGCTACAGGACTGAACAAAACTCAGGACATAGCTACAGGATTGAACAAAACTCAGGGTATGGCTACAGGACTGAAAAAAACTCAGGACATATCTACAGGTCTGAAAAAAACTCAGGGCATAGCTACAGGACTGAAAAAAAACTCAGGGCATAGCTACAGGACTGAACAAAGATTTTAATTCACTTCGCTAAAAAAAATGTCCCGGCTTTGACAATTTTATTACTAAGCTTTGCCAATAAAAATATAAACAACTGTACACATTTATGTTCAATTTTTATATTGTTGAGATGTTATATGTATCATATTTTGTAATAGTAACTTAATATATCATCTTGGGACAAAACCTGTTGGTTATGTTTGCAATTTCAAATTTCATAGATGATAAATAATATCTAAAGTTATATAATCATACAAATTATAATATATTTTACCAACACTTTCTAACATCCAATTTTGTTATATTCTTTAAATTCAACTCAAAAACCTTTGTCTTCACTTTTATTTAAAAAAAAGACATAAATAAAATGTACACTTTCATATTAAACTATTTAAATTTATTACAATTTACCAACTGATCAAAGTAATTTTATTCTCAATATTATTTGAAAGTGACTTACTTTATATATTTGCAAGTTTACAGGGTTCGAAAGATCGACCATTAGTGATGCAGTTTTATTGCGTGACCCACTCCGGTGGACAAACGATCTGAAGCGTCGTACTCACGTTAGATAAGCCTGCTGATAACGGATATATCAGGTTTCTAATCCTGGTCGAGTCTACTGGAGTTGGTTTTCCTAAACGGTTTCCCACTATCCTTCCAAGCGAATGCTGGTAAATTACTTCCAAAAATGATTCCGTCCTCATCCCCACCCCATTAGAGTAATTATCATATATATGTGTAAACTGAACAGATATTAAGACGCGATAGTATTTTATATCACGTGATCTACTGAAAACTACCACGAGATCTACCGGTTGCGTCAGACCCCTGCCTTAGGCCATGCGACTACTGATGCTGGTGATAATCCTGTTAATAAATCGATCCACGGAAAGACACTATCTCTGCAGACAGTAAGACACGTATTTTAAAAGCAGTGAGTTGTGGCGCCGACCTACTGATTTGTAACCAAACTAGTACTGGAGATGCGGTCTTCTCTATTCTCCAGGTGAGAGAAGAGAGAAAGAGAGAGATAAAGAGACAAGGAGTGGATTTAAAATATGTTTGGGGAAATGAAGCCGTCCGTGATCTGCGAACC
Source organism: Timema douglasi (assembly GCA_901482245.1). NCBI lineage: Eukaryota > Metazoa > Arthropoda > Insecta > Phasmatodea > Timematidae > Timema > Timema douglasi. The sequence continues at coordinate 1,865 of CABEEJ010009643.1, forward strand.
ACAGGTTACCTCCGCGGGCAACAGGGGGACAAGGAACAGTCTTGGTTCACACTTCGAGATGGAAGCTATACAAGGAGGTCCTGTTTGCTAGGAACCCTAAGCCAGCCGAGCTGTGTATCTATATATAGCTGGCCCATGGCTTCTTTGGTGCTGACTGACAGCTCACAGATGACTTCTGACAGCCAAAATTTAGTTATATACCTAAATTTTGACTGTCAAAAGTGACAGCTGCTAAACACATGTTTTTGCAGATCATATGGTTAGGCGTAGGGATACATAATTTGGTCTGGTAACTTTTCAAAGCTGTCAGCTGTCAGTCAGCACCAAAGAAGCCATGGAACTACTGTAGGCCTACAGTAGTTTGTCAATCTGATAGTCCGTTTCAATATGGCGGCCCCCACCAAAGGTTTCACGTTTAATAGATCATCTCAAAAGATTTGAATTTAAAATTCTAAGTAATCTACTGAGTATATTATTATTATTATTATTAGGTGTTCTGTCTAACGACAGGTCCATTCCTTTTGTCAGTGAACATAGACCGCCAATGCAACCCGTCTGTACCTATGGGGTATTTTTAATTTAGTTTGACACATATGGTGAGACTGACGTCTTAAACCATAGCAATGGTTATTCATTTTTAGTATTATGTACTATTTAATACATTATTTATTTGTTTTCTGTCTTAAATTGATGACGCAATAAAAAATATCAACTTAAAATTCAAGAAGAAAAATGTTAAGAGCGCATTAACGATGATACCTTGGAGGGAGGTCTACTGTTCGCAGAACTAGTGACAAAATGTTCCCAGATCGTCTCAGCTCCACGTGGACCTTTTGTTTCCACCCAGATAGTAATCAGTCATATCTAGTTAGGTGACGGGCCCAATAAAACTCACAACTATAGTCCTGTGATTGCAACCATGGCATTCTCTAAGTCTAAGAGAAAGTAGGATGGTAAATATTTGACAGAAACAATGTATCTACCTTTGTGGAAATCGAGTAATAAATTCTGCAGCTCTCCCTTTTGACAATTTAATATTGTTTGCCATTATTGTAGGTATAACCTAGATACATTGATCTACTGTTATTAAAACACGGCCTTAAAAATAGATCTATTGTTATCAAAACACGGCTTTAAAAATAGATATATTGTTATCAAAACACGGCTTTAAAAATAGATCTATTGTTATCAAAACGTGTCATTAAGCATTGATCTCCTTTTATCAAAACGTGTCATTAAGCATTGATCTCCTTTTATCAAAACGTGTCTTTAAGCATTGATCTCCTGTTATTAAAACGTGTCTTTAAGCATTGATCTACTGTTAATAAAATGTGTCTTTAAACATTGATCTACTGTTATTAAAACGTGTCTTTAAGCATTTATCTCCTGTTATTAAAACGTGTCCTTAAGCATTGATCTACTGTTATTAAAACGTGTCTTTAAGCATTTATCTCCTGTTATTAAAACGTGTCTTTAAGCATTGATCTACTGTTATTAAAACGTGTAATTAAACATTGATCTACTGTTATCAAAACGTGTCATTAAGCATTGATCTCCTGTTATTAAAACGTGTCTTTAAGCATTGATCTACTGTTATTAAAACGTGTCTAAGCATTGATCTCCTGTTATTAAAACGTGTCTTTAAACATTGATCTAATTTTATTAAAAAGTGTCTTTAAACATTGATCTAATTTTATTAAAACGTGTCTTTAAACATTGATCTAATTTTATTAAAACGTGTCTTTAAACATTGATCTACTGTTATTAAAATGTGTCTTTAAACATTGATCTACTGTTATTAAAACGTGTCTTTAAACATTAATCTCCTGTTATTAACATTGAGGTTGAAGCATTTAATATTGTGTCCCATAAAAGGTAGCATTAATATATATATATATATATATTTTATAAAAAAAATTAGAGTGGAGAAAAATGAAACAAATTATTTGGCACATATTTTGATACTATAAAATAACAGTTGACTTAATTTTTTACGGAATACAAGTAGCCTATACGATATTATTTAACATTCAAAACAACCCATAAAATATTTATTTTGAACAAAATTGTCCAAGGAATTTAATTTTTTTTTTTTAAAAGTGCTTTATTTGAGGATTAGAATAAAAATAATGATTAAGTATTGAGGTACGACCTTGTAAAATCTAATTATTAAGTAGGTGACCTGGCTGTCTAGGGTTAAGATGTCAGACTTCTGTGTTGGCGGCCGGGGTTCAATCCTCGGTCCCAGCACAGATTTATCTGATTGCCAAACCCTTCTTTCACCTCTGACAAGACATCCTGTGAATGTGAGGAATGCCAGGCCTCCACCGTGGTTCGGATCCCACGTTAAGCTGTAGGTCCTCCATTTCATCTCACAAATCACCCTACTATTACACATTAGCGCAAGTGCGTATGACCCGAACGGGTAGTAAGACGCGGTGCTAATAATAATAATAATAATAATAATAATAATAATAATAATAATAATAATTATTATTATTATTAAATATGAACTAAGTTCATGAACATGTTTCGACAAAGACACAATAGATTGGGTAGGCTTAGGGCAAGGTAGTTCACAATGTCAAGGTCAAAAATGTTATCCATTTATATATGTGAGAAAGTAATTAATACGGTGACAATTTCTTAAAGAATTTTACCATTTTAGTTCTCACGTACTGAGTATAATTTACAAAAAAACAACAACTTGAGTTCCTTAATATTACCTCAACTGATCTAGCCAAAGCGTGTAAGTATTGTTTGTCCTTGGGGAGTTCCTCATGAGCCACGAGTGTTGGGTCAGTCTAGCTCTCAGTGTGTTGTAGTCCCCTCTTGCACCGAACGTGTAAAGTACCCCGCGGGCTGATAAATGGCCGCGCTCCTCCATTTAGGGCCCAGGCGCGGTTCCGAATGTAACTGTCAAATGTTTGGGGCAGACAAATGGGGCAGACCCTTCCCGCCCAAAAACTAGTGAGGTCGGCGCGTGATGGATTCTCACACAAGAGTCACGCGGATTATTTCTCCAGACGGAGGGAGGGAGGTTCTCTAAATACGTTCCAGCTGGGAGCTTCCCCTGGATGGCGAGCTGCACGCACTACTCTCGTGACGTGCTCGTAGCTCAACATCTGGCCCAGACAGTAATACAAAAAATAGACCCGTATCTAATTTTTCTTAAAGCATCTCATGAGACAATGAATTAGGGTCTATAAGGGCAGAATATTAGAGGAAAAGTACTTGCATTTGAAGGGAAGGGACATTGGGAAAGCATTTTAGCAAAAAAGAAACCTTAGCATACCCAGCCCGAGTTCGAACTTAGATCTCCACATCGCTGGCAATCCAGTCCATAACAGGAGTGACGCACTAGGCCGCGCGACCACCACTGCGGGTAGTAATCCTCGTAACCACTCGTCCTTCAAGATTTCCTGTTCAATTAGAAATAGTGGGACTCCAACCATGAAACCATTACACCTCTCATGTTAGAGAAACACCTATACTCCAACCATTAACCATTACACCTTTCATGTTAGAGAAACACCGATACTCCAACCATGAAACCATTACACCTCTCATGTTATAGAAACACCGAGACTCCAACCATGAAACAAACCATGAAACCATTACATCTCTCATGTTATAGAAACACCTAGACTCCAACCATGAAACCATTACACCTCTCATGTTATAGAAACACAGGGGCTCCAACCATGAAACCATTACCTCTCTACTGTTATAGAAACACAGGGGCTCCAACCATGAAACCATTACACCTCTCATGTTATAGAAACACGAGACTCCAACCATGAAACCATTACCTCTCATGTTATAGAAACACGAGACTCCAACCATGAAACCATTACCTCTCTACTGTTATAGAAACACAGGGACTCCAACCATGAACCACTACACCTCTGGTCGTCTCTGAGCCCCGTCTCCCAGCACTTTGTGTCGGCCCGTCTGATTCTCACGCGACATCCATTCTAATCCCCTCTTAGCCGCAACGCTCTTATTTCCTTCCCTTCACACATCCTTCGCTCTCTCTCTCTTCACCAAACGTATCTAATTCCCTTTCATCTCCCTCCGTCACCCTCTCTCCTCCAGGTCCGGTCAATCGACCTATCGGGTCGTATTCACTTCCTCGTCCTTCGTGTTGTTTTCCTTCTTCCTCACTAACATCCATGTCTTTCTCTCTCTCTTTCTTCCCCCATTCACTAGGGCTGATAGCTATCTCCCTCTCTCTCTCACACGCTGATCAATTGATAAACACCTGAGATTCTCCTCTCTATTGGCGTGATCACTGTCGGTACCTCTCTACTGGCGTGATCACTGTCGGTACCTCTCTACTAGCGTGATCACTGTCGGTACCTCTCTACTGGAGTGATCACTGTCGGTACCTCTCTACTGGCGTGATCACTGTCGGTACCTCTCTACTGGCGTGATCACTGTCAGTACCTCTCTACTGGACGTGATCACTGTCGGTACCTCTCTACTAGTGTGATCACTGTCGGTACCACTATCGCACATCGCTACGTCCTCAGACGACCTCTATTTGTGACCTCTGAAATAACGAGGATGTAATACAACTCGCCTTGTCATTGGACAGCTCCTATTGGCTGACACCCCCCTCCCCCTCCCTTCCGGTCTATGTGGGAGCTCGCAGAGAATGACGTGGATAGGATAGCAATCGTCCAATCAAAATAATATAAACAACTATATTTAGTGCCCACTAATCTCCCGGACACGAACCCGAGACCGAATACGTGACATTTACAAATTGTTTGTGTGATACCACTCGGAGCGGTGTAAGTCTGGGAGGAGAGAGTTTCATTATCCGTGCGATATGGCGTTGGGAGGGCAGAAAGTATGTCTATCTATCTATCTATATATATATCTAATGCTACAAATGTATTATTTTTAGCTCCCAGACCACGTCCTCGGCTCGCAACAGCGTCCAATCAACATTTAAAGACGTCTCCATTTTTCCTCCAATTCCAAGGAGAACACACAAACCCCCCCCCCTCCATTCCTTCCCCACTTCTCCCCTCACGAGAAAACGAGTTGTGGCCTTCTACCCCGCATAGGGGGGTGGGGTGATATATCTGGTGGAGTTATGAACCACCAACCCGTGTGGTCGCACCACTTGACATTTTGGGTGGACGTGCCACTTTTGTATTTTCTGTCCGCTAGGGGCGCTCTCAAGCGACTTACAGTCCTCCACGTCAAGTCCCCCGTGCACGAGTTTCGACAAATAGCATTCGAGCTAGAGGTTTCCCAACTGTTATGCCACGCATCCCCAGGGGTGGACCGGGATATATATTTGTAGCAGGGTGGACTCGGAGATATATCCTTGTAGACAAGGTGGACTCGGAGATATATCCTTGTAGACAGGGTGGACCGGGAGATATATTTGTAGACAAGGGTGGACTGGGAAATATCCTTGTAGACAGGGTAGACTCGGAGATATATTTGTAGACAAGGGTGGACTGGGAAATATCCTTGTAGACAGGGTGGACTCGGAGATATATCCTTGTAGACAAGGTGGACTCGGAGATATATCCTTGTAGACAGGGGTAGACTGGGAGATATATTTGTAGACAAGGGTGGACTGGGAAATATCCTTGTAGACAGGGTGGACTCGGAGATATATCCTTGTAGACAAGGTGGACTCGGAGATATATCCTTGTAGACAGGGGTAGACTGGGAGATATATTTNATATATTTATAGACAAGGGTGGACTGGGAGATATATTTGTAGACAGGGGTGGACTCGGAGATATATTTGTAGACAGGGGTAGACTGGGAGATATATTTGTAGACAATGGTGGACTGGAGATATATTTGTAGACAGGGGTGGACTGGAGATATATTTGTAGACAGGGGTGGACTGGGAGATATATCCTAGTAGATAGTGGTGGACTATAAATAAAGCCAGTCATTCGATTCTAAATAATCGCTAAGTTGAGCTACTAAGTTGTACTAAGTTGTAATCAACAATTCCAGTGAGTGATCCACTATCGAATACAGACGATGATATTAAAATATTGGAAAACCTCCACGTTTGTTGGTTCTTCTATGAGCGAAATAAAAAATTGTTAATGCATCATGTCCTGATGCATCCATCTTTTCTATAGCTATTTTAATAAAGTCTTAAAATAATAAACTGCTATTATATAACATTTGAGAGTAACCATTTCCACATTTATAAACTATATATTATATGTGATGTTGTTCAGGAACAAATGTGATAAAATTCACTGGTTTATAAGTTGTGAGCATATTTTTATAGAAACAGATTTAATTTCGCTAGAATTCCCTCTTTCATGATGCTACAAATGAAAACAATCCCCAATAATTAATAACTCAAAAATGTGTGAATATTGTTTTGAAAGCCATTCATTCAATGAGAATGTTGAAACGCTCGAGTGATTCGTCAGCAAAATGTTGGATTATTTTGTTCCAGTCTTTATTTCTCGCCGACAGGATGTGCTCTGGGTGTGTCAGTGAGGCGGTGTGGGGGGGGTGTTCTCGTTCGAGACTCGTCAGCGATTTTAGGTGACGTCATATTGGAAATCATTATTGTTATTCCTCGTGCATTAAACATCATCACCTGTGTTGGATTATTGCCAGCGTAGTCTACCCAACCTGTGATTGGAATTATCTTCATAGGAACAATTTTATCTGACATCTGATAAAGTTATTAGATTTACCGTACCTTAATGTGGGCCACCTATTCATACGTCAAGTCATGTAACCTACCTGTTATTGTTATCAATGTTTTCTTAAAGGTATTTCCTTTTAAAATTGAACTGTAGTAAATTTTTGTAATTAAGATTTAAATTACATTTCAAATTGGTATTTAAAAAAATAAAAAACATTTTTTTTTGGTGGAATTTTTAAAAACTGTGCACAGAAAACTGTAAAAAAATGTGATTTGTAGTAATAAATAAATTCCATAGGAACACATGTATGATATTTTACCGAGACGGGCAACATTACCGACATTTCGATAAGTTATCTGTAGGTGACCTGGTGGTCTAGGGGGTAAGGTGTCAGACTTTTGTACTGGCGGCCGGGGATCAATCCTCAGTCCCGGCAAAGATTTATCTGATTACCAAACCCTTCTTTCACCTCTGACAAGACATCTTGTGAATCTGGGGAATGCCAGGCCTCCACCGTGGTTCGGATTCCACGTCAAACTGTAGGGTCCTCCATTTAATCTCACAATCACCCTACCATTATACATTAGCGTAAGTGCGTATAACCCGAACGGGTAGTAAGACGTGGTACTAATAATAATAATAGATAAGTTATCTTATATCTGTTCATCTTCAAAAGCTTAGTCGTAAGTTAAATGATCGGTTATTCCCCCCTTTGTACTCCCAAACTCTTTTCTTCTCTACGTGTAGGTCGAGTCATGTATACCATATCTACGGTAGGAAAGGTGGTAACAGATAACATAAGGTTCTATATTTAAAACACTAGCCGGAAGTAGCTAATGTCAACATATTTTCAAATAATTATTAACAACATAGTATTACTAAAAAAAAGATATTTCTGAATATGTTGACAGTAGCTACTTCCATTCAATGTTTGCACCAATTAACCTTCCGTTAGGCGTCACCAACTTTCCTACCGCAGGTAGGGTATAACTTAGTTGTCCCACTACATTACTGGACACCATGTCACGTCCTCAGGTCGCGGATAGAGGAGTTGGCATTCAGATATGAACGGTAACTGCGATAGTATTGATAATGTAGTCACAGTCGTTCGATAGGGGTGGTCCTCCATCTTAAGGGGCTTGGAGTAAGTGTGGTGGGCTCTCACCGTGAAAATAAATAAATCAAGAAACACTTAGAAGATGAGGTGGACTGGATCTAACTATCTCAATATAGGGATAGGGTGTAATGAGGTGGACTGGATAGAACTAGCTCAATATAGGGATAGAGTGTAGTGAGGTGGACTGGATATAACTAGCTCAAGATAGAGATAGGGTGTAATAAGGTGGACTGGATAGAACTATCTCAATATAGGGATAGGGTGTAATGAGGTGGACTGGATAGAACTAGATCAAGATAAGGATAAGGTGTAGTGAGGTGGACTGGATAGAACTAGCTCAAGATAGAGATAGGGTGTAATGAGGTGGACTGGATAGAACTAGATCAAGATAGGGATAGGGTGTAGTGAGGTGGACTGGATAGAACTAGCTTAAGATAGGGATAGGGTGTAGTGAGGTGAACTGGATATAACTAGCTCAAGATAGGGATAGGGTGTAATGAGGTGGACTGGATAGAACTAGCTCAAGATAGAGATAGGGTGTAGTGAGGTGGACTACAACATAGTGACACTAACATATCTCCTGACCAACCTGTTACCAACATAATAACACCAACACCAGAAAGATATAAGTGAGAGTTAATACCTTTAGAGAGAGCAGTGGGCAATGAACCCTAGACCTCTCTAGAGCGGAAGACTAATAAATTCCCTCCCTAATTGGTTTTTCCTCCAATCCAGCTCAAGCCGTGTGATTCCCTCACTCTGTCCAACACTTGGCGGAATACTCCCCAAACCCCCCACGTGGACAAGTGCTCTAACAAGTCCGCGGTTAATTGCGAGACCCGGGGGCTTGCCAGTTGATTTAGGCTAAGCGCCGGAAAATTAATAAATAACCCGCTCCTCACAACTTGTTAGAAAGGCGTCGAGGTTTTGTTTGGGAGAAGAACAATTAGCTATCTCCTCTTATACAACCAGTGCTACCACGTTCATAAATATGGTTCAGGGGACATAATGGGACATGGATCAGAGGACATAATGGGACATGGATCAGAGTACATAATGGGACATGTATCAGAGGACATAATGGGACATGGATCAGAGGACATAATGGGACATGTATCAGAGAACATAATGGGACATGGATCAGAGGACACAATGGGACATAGATCAGAGGATACAATGGGACATAGATCAGAGGACATAATGTGACATGTATCAGAGGACACAATGGGACATAGATCAGAGGACACAATGGGGCATGGATCAGAGGAATAATGGGACATGGATCAGAGGACATAATGGGACATGGATCAGAGGACATAATGGGACATGGATCAGAGGATATAATGGGACATGTATCAGAGGATATAATGGGACATGTATCAGAGGACACAATGGGACATGTATCAGAGGACATATTGGGGCATGGATCAGAGGACATAATGGGACATGGATCAGAGGACATAATGGGACATGGATCAGAGGACATAATGGGACATGGATTAGAGGACATAATGGGACATGGATTAGAAGACATAATGGGACATGGATCAGAGGACATAATGGGACATGGATCAGAGGACATAATGGGACATGTATCAGAGGACATAATGGGACATGGATCAGAGGACACAATGGGACATAGATCAGAGGATACAATGGGACATAGATCAGAGGACATAATGTGACATGTATCAGAGGACACAATGGGACATAGATCAGAGGACATAATGGGACATGGATCATAGGAATAATGGGACATGGATCAGAGGACACAGTGGGACATGGACCAGGGCACAGAGACTGGTAGCCATTAAACTAGTTCAAGGATTCTTGGCTCGTCTAATGTAAACATTATTCAGTCTGATTTTCTCGGAAAGTTCTATGAGTTACATTCCAGTGAAGTTGTACGGTTAGTGAAGATCAACCAGGTCAATCGTCTCCTAGAAGCCAGCACCCGTCACGCCTTGTTCGACCAACACCAACCTGACCTGCCATTATAGATGCACATCACGGCCAGAACCTTCAGTTTATCTCTAAAAGGACCGGATTTTCCTGACGATCTCTATCTGGCTTAACGCCCTTGTTATTGGTGCTTGGTTGAACCTCACACGTCGCTGACAACCGACGCTTGGAGGCGTCCTGGCGTGAAAACAGCCTCTGCGCAGCTTTCAACTGGGAGGCTCACAACATTTCACAACGCACCCCAAGCTTAGAGCACAGCTTTTTATAACTCTCTCTCTCTCTCTCTTTTTATTTTTTCATAAAAAAAACACCTTTAAAAGGTAAATAGAGTGAGAAGAAGGAAGCAGAGTCGTAATAAAAATGTACAAATTATCAACAGCAAAATGAACAGATTTAATTTGACTTGTCATTTAATTAACACGACATTTGCACGTTCCCTGGATTTAGTCTCTGCTTTCATCTGAGAAACCAGTCAGATGGTTGTATTTAGTGTCTGCTGTTGTCTGAGAAACTAGTCAGATGGTTGTATTTAGTCTCTGCTGTCATCTAAGAGACTAGTCAGATGGTTGTAGTTAGTCTCTGCTGTCGTCTAAGAGACTAGTCAGATGGTTGAAGTTAGTCTCCTCTGTCGTATAAGAAACTAGTCAGATGGTTGTATTTAGTCTCTGCTGTTGTATGAGAAACCAGTCAGATGGTTGTAGTTAGTCTCTGCTGTTGTCTGAGAAACCAGTCAGATGGTTGTAGTTAGTCTCTGCTGTTGTCTGAGAAACCAGTCAGATGTTTGTATTTAGTCTCTGCTGTTGTCTGAGAAACCAGTCAGATGGTTGTAGTTAGTCTCTGCTTTCATCTAAGAGACTAGTCAGATGGTTGTAGTTAGTCTCTGCTGTCATCTAAGAGACTAGTCAGATGGTTGTATTCAGTCGAGGCATGGAAGGATATATTTTTTGCCTGCTAATTTGGAAACGTGATGTCTGTGAGTCTATCTGTGAATATCACGACTTACAAGCAGATCTCTCTGAACAGATCATCGTCTGTATTAATTGTGACTATTTGGTTCACACTCCGTCGTTGAGCGGGTGTTAATCACCGACATTCCTCACACGGGCACAGATAAAATAAAACTCACCCCCCGAGCCATCCTGACATGTAGGCTCACGGTTTGGAGTAGTGACATTAATTTTTGATGATAAACTTTTTAAATGAAAATAGAGAAAATTCTCAGTAAATTTCGGGATTGTTGAGTTCACTACGTGAAGAAAATTAAACTTTATATTTATATTGTAGAATTGTTTTAATTCTGTTGACAAAAAAATAGGTTTTGATATTTTAAAAAAATGCCAAAATACTGCCCTTAACTCAAGTTTCCCCACCTCAACATTTCTTTGAATCTCAAATTGAAAAATCTCCTATAATTTCTCCTTATATTTGAAGTTAACAGTTTCTCTTGGCGATCAATTTGGACGGAACACAAATTAATATTAATACTATACTCAACAATACATTATGTTAATAGATAATAACTATTGTTCAGATGGATTAAGAAATCAATATCGCAGTTTATGTAAAAACTAAAAATGATGCGTCGTAGTTATTCCATCGATTCTTTAGAATTTTAAATTTAAATCACTTGGGATGAGATATTAAAATAAAAATATTTTGAGCATTCGCAATATTGAAACGTACAGCTATATCAAAAGACCATCTTCATACGTAGTTCGACCTGGGCTCAAATAAGGTCCCTGGAATACTTCGTTAAAATTAGTCAACTCATTTGATAGTCATCTTGGAACAAACACACGGACAGAAGAAATGCCAAATGATCGAGTCAAAACAGGACCTCAAATATATCGAAGTTTCCTTCTTTATTCAAAACGTTTCGAAGGCTCTAAAGTTATTGCGGGTGTCGAAGTCGAAGTGAAGGAGATTTGAACTTTGACCTCGATATTTCCAAGCTTCGTCCATCCCCGCAGACGATACCATTTTATAAGCAATGTTATCTCCATAGTTAGGCTGAAGGAGACATGTTAATCATCTGCCCCTGGAGGTAGGTAACCCGCACATCACGGCCAGAGAGAACCAGGAGGTGGGAGTAAAGGAAAAGCTACACTATAAAAAGAAAAGAAGGAAGTAAATAAAGAAAAGATGTTCGGTCTGGAAATAGCGAGGCAAGTGAGGTTATAAGTCTTCCAAGGGCGGCAGGAGGGTGTGAGATATAGCGCTCCCCCTGGCAGATATACAGCCTGCCAGCCAGAGAGAAGTGTAACTTGCTCTTCACCGTTCCTAGCAGTAATGGTCCCGGCATCCCATCTTAGCGCGGTGATTTCAGGGGTATCCAAGGGTAGAGCTAACCCCCCTAACCCCCCCCCCC
>CABEEJ010009644.1:0-17541 GCA_901482245.1 Timema douglasi
GAGGTGGACTGGATATAACTAGCTCAATAGAGGGATAGGGTGTAATTAGTTGGACTGGGTAGAACTAGCTCAAGATAGAGGTAGGGCTTAATGAGGTGGGCTGGATAGGACTAACTCAATAGAGAGATAGGGTGTAATGAGGTGGACTGGGAAGGACTAGCTCAATAGAGGGATAGGGTGTAATGAGGTGGACTGGATAGAACTAGCTCAATAGAGGGATAGGTGGCGCACTTTTTAAGTGCGGTCTATAACTTTCAAGTTCCTAATTATAAATAAAAAGTAGATACTAGTTTATATAATAATAAAATTTTTAGTGAATATTGCTTTAATACAGAATTAATATTTGGGAAGAATACAGGAATAATAATAGAAAATACATATTTTATAAATGTTTTACTGTCAACAATCAAATAAAATGTTTTTAAAATAATTTTGATTTAATTTAAATTATTGTTATACATCTTTTCAAATTTTTTGAAAGGTGTAAATTAAAGAATGATTTTAGAGCTTACATTTCTTTGTTCCAATAATAATCTTATAATCTTAAAGCCAAGCAGTTATTAGCTGGTAACTTAAATAGTATGGATTAATTATAATGTTATTCACCCCAAATAATTTAAATACACTTTTAATATATTTATTTTAGTATTATTTGATACAAGTGGGCCAAAAGTAATTACGGTATTTATTTTTCGAGTATTCGTCTAGTAGAAGAGAAATGTCGATTAGTCCCATAATGCCGGATATTATATACGAGTATTCTTATTTACTGAAATATATTATAATGCGTTTTACTGCAATTTAAAACATTTACTTCAAACAAATAATAATTTACTAAAACAATCACATCCTGTGTCGTTATTCCACCGGAGGGAATGTTGGATTTGTAACTGTTCCTTGCCTGCTCTAGCAAAGAGGAAGGAGGGGAAAATAAATAAAGAAAACACGTCTTTTGTTGTTGAATTGAAAATTGACTAATTTTTTCTGTGCGTGTGATACAAGCCAATTTAAAAGTAGTTGTATATTTTTCGACAACTACTGAAATATGACAATATCAAAAGTGCTGAGAGCTTTTCAATTTCAACTAGAATTATTTTTCACATTTCAAAAATAGCTTATAAAACATAAAAGTTAAAATAATTTTTTTTGTGTTATTTTAAACGCTATCTGCAATTGGCTTTTTACCAACAAACATCCAAGCTTTCTTTTATTTCCTGATCTTAACCAATATTTAAAAACATTGCTTGACTTAAGACTTATTTACATAAACACCAGATATTGGATGGTTATGAAAATCATAAATTTTATTAGCTTGCAGCTATGTGATTATAATTGAAAAAACGTGAAGGACCAAAATCAACAATATTACATTGAAATTTCCTTAAAAATTTTGAACTTTTATTCTACGGTTTTTTTTTCATTTATATTTTAAATTTATGTTAAACATAATGATACTAATGAACACTACATTTATTTTAATTATATTCCTAATCACGTATAGAACAACTTTGAAAAATATTATTTAATGAATAAAATATTATCAACTACTGTTCATTAAAACCATGTGTACACAGGCAACAAATTGTCCAAACACTTTTCTGTCATTAGGGATAGGTAGCGCACTTTTTAAGTGAGGTCTTTAACTTTAAAGTTCCTAATGCCAAATAAAAAGTAAATACTAGTTTATTTAATAATACAATTTTTAGTGAATATTGCTTTAATACAGAATTAATGTTTGGGAAGAATATTTCATAAATGTTTTACTATCAATAATCAAATAAAATATTTTTAAAATAATTTTGATTTAATTTAAATTATTGTTATACATCTTTTCAAATTTTTTGAAAGGTGTAAATTAAAGAATGATTTTAGAGCTTACATTTCTTTGTTCCAATAATAATCTTATAATTTTAAAGCCAAGCAGTTATTAGCTGGTAACATAAATAGTATGGATTAATTATAATGTTATTCACCCCAAATAATTTAAATACACTTTCTGGCTAGCAGCTGCAAAGCAACAGATGAACGACGAAACAGTCACGTCGTCGGTGTGTGTGTGTCAAAGGGGATCATATTTGTTACCAGGAAAAACAAAAGTTCCATAAACTTATATTACATCCATTATCCTAATGGAAGTAGAAGACATATTCTGAAAATTGAAAAATGACACCTGGACACGGGAATCGAACCCGGGACATTCGGCTTAGTACGCCAATGCTCTTACCACTGAGCTATCCAGGATTCGTCCCGTGCCCATGGTCATTCTTCACTCATAGTTTAAGGCAGAGTCTAAGATGGACGTGCGGAAGTCGTCAGCTTATAAACATGTGATTATATNTACGCCAATGCTCTTACCACTGAGCTATCCAGGATTCGTCCCGTGCCCATGGTCATTCTTCACTCATAGTTTAAGGCAGAGTCTAAGATGGACGTGCGGAAGTCGTCAGCTTATAAACATGTGATTATCTAAGATCACAGCCATCAGACAACGCAGCCATTAGCGACTCGGTAGTTGGCATTTTGCAGCCATTCGACAATTATATGTATAATTAGAAGAAGTAGGTGCTATTTTTGTTCAATATTAAACGACGAGCTTTGACCGTTATAGTAATTATTCCGATAAGTTTTTTTCCTACTATACAATGAGTGTTTTCAGTTTTAAAGAATTTAGTCTCTAGCTTGACAGTCTATTTCCCAGCAGGAAACCAATTGTAGAAGAATAAAACGATTGATGGACACAATATTCGATATTTTTTCCCTAAACTAGACTGAAGTCAAGGGCTGGTCCAAGCACAATCTGGTGGGTAACGACAGAACTTGATTGGACTAGGCGCCTCCTTGTAGTAAGACAAATAAGTCGTCGTAATGTCGTGGCCCTCCCCAGTCCTTTTCAACCGCCGGAACACAGTTCTGTGTACACACTTACAACCAAACTTATTGAACACATTGTAACGACGAAAAAGTATTTGGACATATTGTCGACTGTGTTCACATAGCCTGAATGTCATCATTTGTAGATAATTAGGCTGTTTTTTTAAAGTTTATCTTTTATCTGGCTCAGACGTATATAGGTAGGGAAGAACATGATATATGTTAAAAATATTTAATGTAGGCTTAATAGACATAAAACCCATTTATTATTATTATTACTATTTATTCACAAAAAAGTGTAGTGTACATGGTAAAAACATTGATTCATATTTTCTGTTTCACAACCTATCAATTTTGTTCTCCTTGTGCTAATTTCCAAAGTGTACTTTTTTTTTTTCTATTCCGCAGTATGTGAACGTAAGAAACTGGTAAGAAAGGGGTATTTTGGGAGTCATTTCCCGTAACTTGTTTCAAGGGTCTCTAACCTAGGTCCAGTGGTCCCGTTTTATTTAAAAAAGATATTCGTGTCACTGCTTACCGACTGACTAACCGGACAAATATTAGTTAAAGTTGGATATCTTGTAATGAGTTTGTTTCCCGGAGTGCACAGCGCATGGTGTTGGACAGCTCCTCCTAGCGGTGGCTAGGGGGTGACATTTGGAGGACTTGTTTACATATGAGATACATTCTTTATGTTTATGTTATTTATGGGTTAAGTTGTTTATTTATTTTACGGAGAGAAACGTTTTTTTAATATCTGCTTCTAACAGGATTAATATGCATAAGCTACATATGAAACTACATTTTGTTATATATTTATTCAAGGCACAAGAGCTCACTCTTACAATTTGTCATATTTTGAGAGATACATTTTATAAAAAAAACACTAATTATTTTACTATACCTATTAAACACAACTATTAACTAAATTAATATTTATTTTTTATAAATTAACATATAACTATTTAATAGGTATAACAATATCATTTTATATAAGATATATGACTCGGATATTTATTTTTTAAATATATTGTGTCAAGCTATAATATTGATACAAATGATAAGCATAGATATTAAAAATTTGGTATTGTAGGCTTAAAAACTAAAATAATAGAACAAATTAAGAAGTCTTTGAATAAATAGCAGTTTTCTAAAATATAATTTTATATTCAATCAACCACGTCTTTTAAGATGACATTCTGATGGTGGTTTGTAAGTGTGAGATGTTAACAAGCGAGATTTTTTACACATAAGTTAAATTATCAAACAGAGAGAAAACGATTCATTAACTATGATCCTACCTTTGCGAATGGTCACTGATAATATCTGTAGTTATGAGATGATAGCTAGGGCACCCCAAACTTGTTTCTTGAGAACTTATTAATTATTTCACTCGAGAGAGTTTCATGGCTGTGTACCCCGAGGCTAAAAGACGCTTTTATCACAGTTTTACCCGTTATGGTAAGAAAATCGCGGGACGAGCGAGCCTAGAGCCATTAGGGGAGAAGGGCGGGATTTGGATCAAATAACAAGACATCAGCGCGGTGCTGACACCTAGTGGTAATTGTCATTTTGGGTTGTCTGAAATACATTTTATGTCGAGAGAATTGTGAAGCTAACAAGTTGGCAAGAGTGGCATGGCTAGTCTTGTACAGTGTTGTTGTGATTGTTTTCTAGTAGAATAAAGTGAACCATTCCTGAAGATACTCATGTGTTGTTAATGTCTTATTTAACAAATGGTCCATAAAATGATTACCATTCATACATAACAATGGCAACGACGAACCTACGTTATGAAAACAATACGTCTTAAAATTAAATTACGTTGTATATTTAAAATTACATTTGCACTGGTCACGCCCATTTGAATTTAAAATGGCGGATAACGATACAAGTACTACAAGAATAAACTACGTCAGTCTTGTTCCTCGCTATGAACCACAAGTGGAACCTTTTGAAACCAACTTGGAATAGTTAACGACGTTTTTCAAAGTAAATAAAACTAAAGAAAGTGAGAAAGTTCCTACGTTTATAGTGTTAATAGGGCAGAACTGTATACAGTACTAAAAACAGCTTTATACCTTTTAATACTCTTCAAAAGTCATACGTAGAATTGGTAAATGTGTTGATTGAACATTTTTCACCTACAAAGTTAATTCCAGCAGAGTGCTTAAAGTTCAATCACAGGCGCCAACATGTCGGTGAGCCTGTTTCCGATTTTATTATGTCAATCAAACAAATTGCGTCAAGTTGTGACTTGGGAACTTTTTGGGACCAGACGCTTATTCAAACAGTGCGGATTTATTCCCTGTTATAATATTGCTGTGATAATATTTAGGTTGTCTATAGCTCCGTGGTCGAGCGCCTATCATCACTGTACGGAATAGATACCGTTTAACCAGCTGTTAATTGCTCTGTGGTCGGGCACTAATTAAATCGGTATATTTAATAAATGAAAGAAAGAGAACAATTGATGGCTGATTATTCCCACACGGTTTATTCAAATGACATCTGTTGATTACTGATACATACTCCAATTAAATGCTTGATATCAATGCACACTTGTGATATTAACGTATATTATTGTATTATGTATTAGACTGTGACTGCGAGAGTCAGTGCTAGTGCATTTGTGAGTCTCTGAGTGCGTTGCTTGTGCCCAACTGACTTGTGTGACGTTGCTTGTATGTGAAACTTGTGCCCTTAACCATACGCACAAGCGCCTTATATATGGCATACCCCTTGTCTTTCTCTCCCCTCATAAACAGTGTAAAAACTAACCAATAGAAAGAGTCCTGGCAACAGGTGTTGTGAAGGCTAGCTTCTTATTGGTATAGGGAATTGGCATCCTTTGCCAAATACTGTGGAGTTGTTCTTTTAACCGGAAAAATTGTATAAAAAATATATTTTAATGGTGTAATCCTTTTCACATTATTTCTGAAAAGCGCGTGTTTCTTCATGGATGAAACATAAAAGGATACTCTATAATTGTAACTTTAAGGAAAAATTACCTTTATCCATGACTTTATATATATTTTAGAGTGATCCAAACCAATATCATTTCACAGTCTAACCTACATGATAACAATGCTGCAACTACATCCTACATACATAAGTGTAAATACTGTGGGCCCTCTAACCATAATAAAAAAGAGTCTATCGTAAATCTTAATCGTTGTATTTGATTCAACTGTAATGGTCAAAGTCATATTGCTAAAATGTGTAATCTTAAACAAGTGGATATTGATGATGACAGGACAGAAGTTAGTTGTTTAGAGACTTTTGGACAATGTGAAGCATCTGAGGGTAGTAAACCAGTTGTTATGCGTATACTTGTAAATTCTAAGGAGATAAAAATTGAAATAGACTGTGGTGATTTGGTTTATATATTACCTTGGAGACTATACACAAAATACTTTCGTAATGTGCCTATAGAGAAATGTATGATTAGGTTAAAATCTTCGAGTGGGAAGTTTATTATAATTAGAGTCCTCTATCAGTTCCAAAGGCTTTGTTTTGGATTAAACTCTGCACCTAGCATTTTTGTACCTGTAATTGACAGAGTACTTCAGGGAATAGATAAAGTTACAGCTTACCCTGATGACATAATATTGGGAGTTAGGAATGAATTATAATTCAGGGGGGTTCTTATGGAAGTTGTAGAGCGTTTAAACTATCGTAATATTAAAATTAATTTTCATAAAAGTGTATTTTTAATACATGTGTAGAACATGTACCATGTGGTGAAGGGTTATCTCCTGCAGACAGTAAACTCGAGGCAATATTATCAGCCCCAGTCCCAGCTGATGTAACTCAATTAAAGGCGTATATGGGGTTAATTAATTACTACCATATGTTTAAAAGGATGTCAGCGGTATTGTTACAACCCTTGTATGAACTTACAAAGTTGGACGTTCCAAGGGAATGGACTGATAGTTGTAGGGAAGCCTTTGCAAACAGTAAACAGCTATTTGCTAAAGGTGTTCATCTGACACGGTTTAACCGTAAATTACCAGTAGTATTAACTTGTGATGGTACCTGGCGGTCTAGGGGTAAGGTGTCAGACCTCTGTGCTGGCGGCCGGGGTTCAATCCTCGGTCCCGGCACAGATTTATCTGATTACCACACCCTTCCTTCACATCTGACAAGACATCTTGTGAATGTGGGGAATGCCAGGCCTCCACCGTGGTTCGGATTCCACGTTAAACTGTAGGTCCTCTATTTCATCTCACAATCACCCTACCATTACACATTAGCGTAAGTGCGTATAATCCGAACGGGTAGTAAGACGCGGTGCTAATAATAATAATAATTAACTTTTGATTGAAGTGCATATGGTGTTGATGACGTAATTAGCCACAAAGTGAACGGGGTAGAGTGGCATATAGCCTTGCGTCATCAACGCTTTCTACGGCAGCAACATTATAATCAGCTTGAACGGGAGGGCATGGATATATTATTTGAGTTGAAGAAATTCCACAAAAATATTACGGGGGAACAAGTTTTTGGTGATAACAGAGCACCAACCTATAAAGTATATCTTTAGTTCGACCAAGAATGTCCCTGTTCATTCTGTTGTACGATTACAGCGATGGGCGATGGTAATGTCGCGGTTGCCCCTTCCGGATTCTATAGAGGATGATAATTTTATTAATGTCGTTGATGATGAAGTACCGTTAAATTACAGAGAAGTAGGAA
Source organism: Timema douglasi (assembly GCA_901482245.1). Lineage (NCBI taxonomy): Eukaryota > Metazoa > Arthropoda > Insecta > Phasmatodea > Timematidae > Timema > Timema douglasi. The sequence goes on from CABEEJ010009644.1 coordinate 7,570, forward strand.
CGCGTACCACAGAGGACCCCGTTATATCATTGGTCTTGAATTACTTGAGAAGGATGTGGTCAAATAAGAACCCTAATCCAGTGGTAAACAAATTTTATCACTTATGGGAAGTACTTAGTATTATATATGATTGCATATTGGTTTGGCGTAGTAGAGTGAACCATTCCTGAATATAATCGTGTGTTGTTAATGTATTGTTTAACAAATAGTTCATAAACTGATTACCATACATACATAACAATGATAATTAATATAATATCCTGAAAATTGCGACATTACATCTGGACACGAAAATCGAACTAAGGGCCTTTGTCTTAGTACGCCAATGCTATCACCACTGAGCTATCCAGGAATCGTGCCATGCCAAGGGTCATTCTTCACTCATATTTTAAGGTAGAGTCCGTGCAGAAATCTTCGGTTACAAATGTGTGATGGTTCAGTTTTCTTTATTCTTTTTTTAGAAAACAATGAGATTGAGACCACTGAAACAATTTTACTACCATTAAAAAAGTAAAATATAATGGAGAATTTAATATTTTAAAATATTTGATTAAAACCAGCCTAACTTTGCTGCAGAAATCCGTACTTAAAATCGTTTTCTGGTTAGAGCGTTATCTTGTATCTTATCTCCCGGCTAGTCGGTTGTGAAAAGGGATATTAATTATTTTGTCCACGTGACAATATTTTGTATTCTGCCCTTAACTAGAGCTTTCAGTAAACCAGAATAAGTTATATAGAAACAGAACAGAGAATGGTCCATTGTATGATATCTTCTATTTTGATACACATTAAAAAAAAAATCCATTCCAACTGAAATTTTCAAATTTTACGAAACTTGACATTCCGAGTGTAAACGAAACATGGAAGAACTAATCCTGAATTTAGTTATTATGCAGCTTTGACACACAATTCACCCCGAAAGTATGTTAATGGCGGATGAGCTAGAGTGGCCGGGTTCTATATTTCCCATTGAAGATCGCACGGTTGTCCTCATATTCACGGTGTCGTTATAATCCCACAATTTGTTGAACGGGCTGCGCGCCATCTACATAACCTTCTGGTTCCGCTCGTTCCGCGGAGTAGGGGTGGGTGGGGGGTGGGGGGATGATTAGGTGCGGGGGAGGAGGCTGTTCTGGCCAGCTAATAATTGTGACAAGAATAAATTATTCTTTTCGCCAGTTGTAGTGAAGAGCTTATATTCCATCCCACCCCTCCTAGCCAGATTCCGACCCTCATTTTGAGGGATCGGAGGGTGGTGGTGGTGGTGGGGGGTGTTACGGGATTAGCGGCCAACACTCGACTTGGTAATGAATGGGAAATCCCCCAGTGCAATCATCTAATTGGATTATTATTCACTGTCAACTAATAAACCCCACGGCGGTGGGTAGGTAACCTTAATTAATAATTGCACATTTCTCACTATATTTAGTTTCAGCTGAAGCTCTTCCGCGAGTACACCGGGACACACACACAATTTTACCAGCGGTTTGATAATCCTCTCTTATAGAATGTTGTATTTTTGTATTGGATAAAATTGCGAATAAAGAGAGGGATTAAAATATACACAATTTGTTTGTTTTTTTAAATTTTTTAAATAAATAGATTTAGATTAATCAATGAGAACACGAGTCATGTGGCATGGAACGGTCCATTTGTTTCCCATAGAGAGGTAATCATTTATCGTTGGTGATCCTCAATTGGTTTAGTGATTGTTTATCATTCTCTCTTATCGAGTAACAGGGGTGCAGCAATAGAACAAGACATCATTTCTCCAACATCGACAATTATCTTAATTAATATATATATTGCACATATTACATATGTTTGTATACTGCGGGTTCTAGGACTACGCATTTATTACGACATTGAAATAAAGATGAGAAATAGAAAAATTTAGAGTATATGCACCCACATTTTGGTTGAGGGAGAATAGCTTCACTACACCCAGCTGGGATTCGAACTTTGACCTAAATATCACTGGAAAACCAGATTATATGATCTTCTATATGATCTTGACAAGTATTCCGCGGGACAATTGGTGCCTTAGTATGATTTCAATAAAATATTAGAACACCATATCTTACTATAGATTGAGTTATACGCTTAAGTACTAATTACGCTAGTAATTTTAGAAATGAGAGAGGTTATAATTAGATGAAGTGTACCCGCATTTCCTTAATTTAAGATTGGAAAACCATTTTAGAAAAATTACCCTCAATATGCCTGAATGATATTTGAACATCTATCTCCCCATCATCGACAGTCTGGTCCACTGTGAGAGTAGCACTATAGACCATGCGGCCACCAAAGTTGGTGAAGCATATTGTATATTATACAGAGTAAACAATTATAACCCGCATTCCAAAATGGTCACTGCTGAAAACAAAAGAGGCATATTTTCCAATGAGAAAGTTAATTTGTAATAAACGTTGAAGGATTTAGAATATGTGATTAGTCGTGTGGAAAATTTAGGGAATCCTGATTTTATTGTAACAACATTCGAGGACAGTTTCTCCCCTCAGAAGACACAGAGGTTAAGTTTTGAATAAATTAAAAATGTCATAGATGATAGAGTGACATAACAATTTACGTGCCCCAACATAAATGTTTTAATTATAATGGAGGTGACCTGGTGGTCTAGGGGTAAGGTGTCAGACTTCTGTGCTGGCGGCCGGGGTTCAATCCTCGGTCCCGGCAAATATTTATCTGATTACCAAACCCTTCCTTCACCTCTGACAAGACATCTTGTGAATGTGGGGAATGCCAGGCCTCCACCGTGGTTCGGATTCCACGTTAAACTGTAGGCCCTTCATTTCATCTCACAATCACCTTACCATTACACATTAGCGTAAGTGCGTATAACCCGAACGGGTAGTAAGACGCGGTGCTAATAATAATAATAATAATAATAATAATGGAAAATCGTGAAAAAATTAAAAATGGTTTGAATGATGATTGTTTTAGTTAGGAAATAAGTAACTAAAACCAATATATTATAATCTCATATTGTCATTAGCGTAACACTTATGTGGGCTATCCTTTTTTACATTAACAACATAGTGGCTAGGTTAACATATTATATAAGACTTGAAAACTTATTTTTAGAATAAAAAGTAAAGATGAAACAATTTAACCTGTTTCTAATCGCAACCGTACAGTATGGATGAGTAGCGCATATGGTTTGAGTTAATTAGTTGGAAGTTCAATGAACGTGAGTAAATATGGTCGAGATGAATGGGGACCTAACAGAAGTTTAATTTCCATTCAAGTACAAATCAACCCTCCTTATTCCAACTCTCAAGTTTCAAGACATAATATTCTGCTTGAGCTGGACACCTCCAGTTCATAGAAAGTATTTTGATAAACTCATATATTTTAATCGAAAAATAAAAGGGTTCCACATTTATCAATGATGATGATAAAAACAATAATCTTTGATAATAGAAAAAATATGTTTAAAATATTTTTTAGTAATGATCTTTGTATAAAATCAGTTTTATGTAACAAAAATCTTTAAACTTTGTAAAATGTTTAGTGTAAACAATGATAACTAACAAAGGTGACCTGGTGGTCTAGGGGTAAGGTGTCAGACTTCTGTGCTGGGGTCCGGAGTTCAATCCTCGATCCCGGCACAGATTTATCTGATTGCAAAAGATTTCTTTCACCTCTGACAAGACGTGTATTAATCATAACTTGTGACTGTGTGGAATACCAGGTCTTCACCGTGGTTCGGATTCCATGTTAAAACTGTAGGTCCTCCATTTCATCTCACAATCACCTTACCGTTACACCTTAGCGTAAGTGCGTATAACCCGAACGGGTAGTAAGACGCGGTGCTAATAATATATAACCAACACTTTTATTTTAAACTTGTTCTATAATCAATATTTACGTTTCATGTAAATAATCATAACCAACAATTTTATTGAACAGATATGTAATTAGAGAGAAATTTAAATAAATATTTTAATTTATGATACTTTTTATTAAAGATATTGAAATACAAGGAAAAAGAACAAATATGATGTTAAAAATAGCCTCGTAAGAAAAACACCTTTCTACAAGATATTTTCCAAAAATTGATCTCACTATATTTCAAATGTTTAAAAATGAGGGTTGTCATTATTTATCTTCATATTATAGATATAAAGGCCAATAAATACCATCTTAACAAATGTTATTAGTTCTGTATATCAAAGCAAGTATGTTGATGTCAGGGGAAGATTAGGGTGCTACGTTGTGTGGAAAACAGGCGCGTGTAGAATCAATAAAAAGCTGTTGTGAGCGCAGTTGGCGTGTAATGCCAGGTCAGTGTAGTGACCACCGGGGGTATCTCTCTCTCTCTCTACAAGACAGGGTTTGGGAGACGAGGGGGGCGGCTAATGTCCATGTTAGTATTCCAGGAGCAAGGTAGACGGCCGGGATTACTAGCCACGAGCGTAGGAATATAGTGCCTAGGTGGGGGATCACTCGCTTCCTTCTGAACGGCTTGCATCGTTCAGCCCCAGGGGTTACAGGTAGGGTGACCACTGGTTCGACACCAGGAATACATTATTGGATCATGTTGTCTTACTTATAATAGTTGAATCAACAGTAGACCTCACTCCCTCCGTTCAATAATTGACAAGTGCAGTACATCATGTTAAGAAATAATTATGTCATATTATTATCGTTATTATAGTCTTCCTTTCTATTTGAATTTCAAGTTAATTTTTAATTTCACTTGACACCATGGAGAGAAAGTACTCGTCAAAAAAAAATTGAAATCAAGATTTTGATTAATCTTGACTTTTCATGACCCCCTGAAACCAAAATTGTTGCTCTCGCAATTCCAACCATCTGTCTGTCTGTCTGTCTGTACCTTGGGCTAGAGCCGAAACTGTTTGACCAGTTGGGCTGGAACTTGGCGTCTAGAGTTTTTATAAGGCTCCCCTGAGGGGTTCTCGGAATTAGATATTAACCTATATCTTAGGGTAGTTCACTGAAGGACAAAAGGACAAAAAATTGATTTTCTCAAAATTTGCTCAAACGATTTTTATTATATTCTATATCCAGACACTGTTTATTATTATAAACAAGATGTCAGTTCTCATTTTCTTATAAACATGACTTTGAGGGTACCTTACATGTTGCAAATTTTACAATTTTCATCATTTATCCGTAAATATTTGATATATGAAATAACTTATTATTGTTAAGTTGTAGTACTATTAAAAATACAAATCTTTAATTTGACATATATTTTATATAATAAATAATCTCCGAGATATAAATATACATACAATACTTTTTATTTTTATTCTCTTTAGTGGCCAAAGATGTTTCTCTTTTCTCAATTCTTCTGTAACAGTCCTCCTAGTTACTAATGACATAGAGTATTCACTGTGTATATTATTTCAATTATGATCTTTGGTGTAGTGTTCCTACAACAATGTATATACTAATTATTTCGTTTCACAAATCTTAACCGTTTTTAGTCGATGTATATTTTAGGATGAGTGCGAGAGAAATCTGTGCGGTGCACCGTACCCTTTATTTTTATTGTTGCTCAAGTTATACAAGTTAGTTGAGTCATGTTACCATATTCAAAGTACATTATATTTAGTTAAATATAATAACCGTTCACATGGTTTAAGACGTTCGTCTCACAGTATAATTAAGTTAAAGTAAAATCTATATATATCAATATGGCCTTTGTTCAATGAATGTCCCCGAAAAATTTAGTTGAGATTTGTTCTATCATATGACATAATCCTGATGATAAAGCCAAGTTAAAACGAGAGCTTACTATGCTCAGTCAAATAGGGCTGACCAGGGAATTTGTGCCTAGCCATATTGTAAAGTGGTAAGACTGATCTACGCTTTAGTATAGGAGATGGATTATCTTTACTGTATTTGTTTAAATAGTTTGAAAATGTTCCAAGTCTTAGAGTTGGCAATCCAGTATAGTTCCCGTGCATTTGGGTGATTTTTTAGTTGTTTTTTTTAAAATACTGATCATATATTCCACGAATGAGCCAGCAAAGTAGCTGCTACGAAAATTGTGACGTGAATGTTCACTGTTTATGTTTTTACACATGTATTGATAGCTGTAAATGCTCACTAACTCTTTGTACAGTAGCCCCATGGCTTCTTTGGTGCTGACTGACAGCTCACAGCTGACTTCTGAAAGTCAACATTTAGGTATATACCTAAATTTTGACTGTCAAATGTGACAGCTGCTAAAGACATTTTTTGCAGATCATCTGGTGGGGCGTAGGGATACGTAATTCGGTCTGGTAACCTTTTAAACTGTCAGCTGTCAGTCAGCACCAAAGAAGCCATGGGGCTACTGTACTCAACAGAAACTAGGCTCACTAATAAACCCTATTCTAAGACCCCTCTATCCAAGAAATCGTTCTAACCTGACTCCATCAAATCTACAGTCATATTATATGATTAATGCTAACAGCAAAAATATAATTATTTCTTTAAAATATATTGTGTGTGTGGGTTAAAATTGAATACTTTGGAACAAACTTAAAATAAATTAGGTTTGGGTGGGTTCAAATTAATATTTTGGAACAAACCTATTTAAAAAAAAAATTATAAATACATTACTTTATTTAAAAACATTTCCCTTAAGGGACTGACACTCCAAACAATAATATTTAGTTCTACTTTCGTCATTTTGTCTAAAATAGAAAGAAATCACTGTTCAAGTTATTAATTAGAGACAGCTAAATTCTTTAGCGCATGTGTCTGTACTTGAACATCACTGAACACTATGAACAGTACTAATACTGTATTGGGGAGTGTGTTACTAACGTCAAGTCTAAAGTAAACCAGATCTCTTTACACTTCATTATTATAATAAAAACCTTACAAACACAATTATTTCACCTGTGATCCAATCATGTGAGACTCTCGCTGAAAATATTTCTGAGAAATATTCATCTTTATTTGATCCGACACCTTAGATCATTCGATAGCATGTCTGTGTAATGAGCTAAGGGTATCGGGTTCGATTCCCAGTATGGTTGAAAAATGTATCATTGATGTAATGGGTTTACCCTCTCACAGTGATGAATTAACGGTAGGGGGACTGGATGTTGTACCTGCCCTGATCTTTAGATAGATTATAAGGCATACGAAACTACGACAGGCTGGAAGTGGAAAATATATGGGTTGAATGAAGAGGTCAGCATACATCTAACAAGCGGTTTGTTTTAACAATTAACTTATTAATATAATCTAGTTCTCCAAATAGTAAAAAATTCCAGACGGCGGGAGGGAGGGTGGAAAATCTTCTTACGAACCCTTACATGGGGAGAAGAGGATGATCAAAAATGATGAAAAAAAGCCTTACGTAATTCAAGAACGGCTTAAAGGACTTCCAAGTCTTAACTGATGTATTTATGTGACCTGTGTATTGGGTCTAGTCTGAGCTACAGACGTATTTACACTGATTGGTGTAAGCACGAGAAAGCTAGAACTTAAAATATGTCCATATTTTTATTATTTGAGGAATAAAGAGCGAGTAAGAAACAATTTTCAAATAATATCTTTAGTGCACCTTGTTTTGGATTCGATTCCTGACCTTCGCACTAATAGAAAACCACACTGGAATAATCCAATATTTTTTCCACCGATGCGGATTGTATTAATTATACAAATGTAATGCCTTAAAAATTTCAAGTTAAACACCTAAATTAATTACTTTTCTTTTTTATTACAATCAATTTCATAATCTTTAAAAAAAGTATTTAAAGTCTGAATTAATTAAGGATACGAATGATATCATTTATAAACCAAGTAATTTTTACAATGAAATCATCCTAGTGTATCTTTTTAAAATGTGATATAATTATATACCCAAGACTTTAGTCCGAGCTAAAAAAGGTGACCTGGTGGTCTAGGGGTAAGGTGTTAGACTTCTATGCTGGCGGCCGGGGTTCAATCCCAGGTCCCGGCAAAGATTTATCTGATTACCAAACCCTTCCTTCACCTCTGACAAGACATCTTGTGAATGTGAGGAATGCCAGGTCTCCACCGTGGTTCGGATTCCACGTTAAACTGTAGGTCCTTCATTTCATCTCACAATCACCCTACCATTACATATTAGCGTAAGTGCGTATAACCCGAACGGGTAGTAAGACGCGGTGCTAATAATAATAATAATAGTCCGAGCTAAGCCTCCGAAAGATACTGACGGTGAGATATATATATATATATATAACCAAAAGCACAGGGGAAAGGGAGGTGAGGGAGTGTGTCATTGTTTTATTTATGTGTGACAGAGCTACAGACTTAGTAGCTCAGGTTTGTTGGAATATTAGCCTGTACTTAGATACTGTACCTATTCCCAGGTGACGCCCGGATCGTACATTATTTCTGTGAAGCCTCTTCCCATGTCATGACGACAGAATGATAGTGAATATGAGAGCGTAGAACTAATATAAATTCCTAATCTGAATTAAGTCCTACTAATCAGAGCCTGATGACAGTTGGGTTGATTAACCTTTTGTGAAACCAAACAACAACGTGGCAGCCTGGAATAAAACCCAAAACTCCAAGGCTGGTAGCTAGTAGGTGGTATTCTACGAGGCCGGATGGGGGTGGAAATATAGCAGAGAAAGATAATATAAAGGAGAATAGTATTTTAGTCTTCCTTTTTTAGTATGAGACGTGCTTCGCTTACACCTTAGAAGAGCATCTACACTTATTCTGTGAATGTGTGGAATTCTAGGCCTCCACCGTGGTTCGGATTTCACGTTAAAACTGTAGGTCCTTCATTTCACCTCACAATCACCCTACCATTACACAATGTATGAATGAGGGTTGATGCATATATCGGAAAGTTAATACTAATCTCGTCGTCTATATTGACACTTTCATGAAGTCTTATTTTCTCTGCATGATGACAACATGGAATAAGTGTATTATTATTATTATTATTATTATTATTAGCACCGCGTGTTACTAACCGTTCAGGTTATACGCACTTACGCTAATGTGTAATGTTAGGGTGATTGTGAGATGAAATGGAGGACCTACAAGTTAAGGTAGAATCCAAACCACGGTGGAGGCCTGGCATTCCTCACATTCACAAGATGTATTGTCAGAGGTGAAGGAAGTGTTTGGTAATCAGATAAATCTGTGCCGGGACCGGGGATTGATCCCCGAACCTCAGCACAGATGTCCGACACCTTACCCCCTAGAACACCAGGTCACCTAAATCCGAAGATACCATTTTAAAAGTTAATTTGAATCTTAAGGTTAAAAAAAAAATTAAATGAATATAATTTTTTATTTGTATTTCACCCAATAGCATCGATTTAATTAGAATATTATAGCCTCACATACTAAATTACACTGAAATTTAAAAAAAATATTCATTTATTTATATTCAGTTTAATATAAAACACTTTGCTTATAAAACTTAATATATAATTATTACACATTTCCTTCACATATTTTTACCAACGCCACTTCTTTATATCAGCTATCTGATTATTTGTATAACATTTCTTGTATTATACAAAATATAACATATTCACTTACTGTTATAGCACAGTGTACATAAAACTACTTCAAATAATTCCCTTCTTTAATAAGAATAAATATTATTTTGTTCATCTAAACACTATTGCCTAACTATCTCAAACTTTTTAAGATATTATTTATTTATAAATTCATCAATAACCAAACAAAAGAAGTACGACTCCTAGACTAGTCATTAAGTACACAGAAAACAGGAGCCACATGTCATGCGTTCTTTAACACATTTTTCTCTTGTGACGTATGCATTTTTTTATTATAGACTAGCTACCCACACCCGCTTCAGGGGTCGCGTGGTCTAACGCAACGCTCTTGCAGTAGACTGGACTTCCAATGACGGGGAGATCAAGGTTTTCATTAAATAATTGATTTGGATAAGGATTCATATCATGATACGGATATAATCACTTTTTGTTCGCATCCGTGTTTTAG
>CABEEJ010009645.1:0-16024 GCA_901482245.1 Timema douglasi
ACACATTAGCGTAAGTGCTTATAACCCGAACGGGTAGTAAGACACGGTGCTAATAATAATAATAATAATAATAATAATAATAATAATAATAATAATTGATGAAAGTAGATCTAGTAGCATAATAACGGTTCTGAGCAGATAAAAGACAAACAAAATACCAAGAATCAGGTATTTTTATTAAATATTTCAAAGTCTGTGATAATATTATATTCTAATGTTATTTTATTTAACGTAGACTATTGTTTTATGCCAATGTGTGTTGTCACTTTTTAAATTCATCCCAACCTTTTGTCAAATTTAATGTGAAAATACTCACCTGCTGAAAGGGAAGTGATGACGGGAGATCGTGGTTCGATTCCAGTTGGGTGTACTGAGGGTGGTGTTTCCTAAATGGTTTCCCACTCTCTCTCCACGCAAATGCGAGTACACTTCCCCTAAATGCAACCTCAAGAAAAGTTTAATTGTTGGTTTTTTTCATGTTGGCGTGACACAGGCTTGCTGTCCTGTCGCTGTGGACTCCCATTGACGCACAATCTGCATGCTAATGAGGGTGCACTTTGTTTAACAAACCTCCTCACCTCTAGGTGTTATATTACGCTGTTGACAACCCATTTGTTGAATGTGAGAGTGTTGACAATATTAAAAAAGTGTAATTAAGCACATTATTACTGCCGTATGAAAATAAAGGCTGATATTGGTAGTTGACGACGGGTATTAGTCCTCTGTCAACCTTATCACGACTGTTTCCGGCAGTCTCTGCCAACAAAACTATCAATACAAACAACTTTGGTTAAATTAGGTTAAAACTCTAAGGAAGTATAAAAGTGTTTTATGTTTTAATTTTAATACAACTTATTTTTTACATTTGTGTGTGAGTGCCGTAGCTTTGTTCTTAATTAATTAAAACCCCTGTTTAGTTAGTTTGTTTAAAAATGAGGTGGCCCAATGGCTAGATAATTTTATAATAAAGGAAAGTGATAAAACTAAAGAAAAAGGAAAAATAAACTATTAAGAGTAAATTAGATGAAGAAAGCCCACCTAAGGAAAGAGTCCAATGCACAAAGGTGACATCTTCCTTTCTTGTGTCTTCTATAGTAGAAATAGTCACACGCATTTTAACACAAATATCATAATATTTCGACATTGTTAGCTTTATCAAACACAAAGATGTGTGTGTGACTATTTCTACTATAGAAGAAACTATAGATGTCACCTTTGTGCATTGGACTCTTCCAACATTTTTCCTCTTTCCCCAGGTGGGCTTTCTTCATCTAATTTACTCTTAATAGTTTATTTTTACTTTTTCTTTAGTTTTATCAATTTCCTTTATCATAAAATGTTTAGATAGTTTAGTATTTTCAAAGATTTCATCAATACTAGTGTTGTTGGAACAAATTCAAACCTTCAAGTAAACTTTCTTGCGGCTCCTCCTCGGATTGTCCGAGGCGCTGTTGATTCAAAACGGTGGTTATCTGTAACGAGGCTCTGCTTAGTTGTAGCTCCGTCAGTTTGTCTTCTGGCAGATTATCACAATATTTCACACTGAGTTTTTGTAAGTTTTTTGAAAGTAGTTCAAAATTATGCCCAGTAAAGTTGCAAGAATCAAAAACTAAAACTCTCATCTCGAAAAAACGTGCAATATTAGCTATAGCTTTATCGGTTAAAAACTTGCACCATTCTGTATTGAGGTATCTCAATCTCGCGCACATTGCGATGTGTTGAATAGTTTTGTCTGTTAGCTCGTAGCAAAATGAAACGTTGAGGTGGTGGAGGTTCCTGCACTTAGAAATGTGTTCAAATCCCTCATCTGTCAAGTGTTCACACATTTCTACACACAAGTACTCGATATTCGCACAATTTTGGAAGATACAACTCAGCGATTCATCGCCCAAGTTATAGTGATTTGCCAAGTCAAGTTTGGTCAAACTACTCCAGTCGTAGTTTTGTAAAAGGCGTGACAAAGAACTTTCCAAATGGGACATTTGCCGCAAGGAAAGGGCGCAGAGATTTGTTGGTTTTCCGATGAAATTGAGGTTAGACTCTCTGGTGTTGTTCCAGCTGTAAATATGTAGCTCCTCTAGTTGAGTGCATTGTTCAAAGAGAGCTCTTGTGTGCTCAGACCAGTCGTTACAAGTTATAGTCATAGTTTTAAGATGATCTTTCTTGTGCTCGAGCAGATAAACCAGGTCCTCGTGCCTTATCTCATCTGATTCACTTTCGTGACCTAGGTCAACGTGTTCCAAGCAAGGACAACTCTCCGCTATTGGCCGTACGACGCCTGCCGCGCAAAGCTCCAGATCACTGATTTGCAACGTCTTTAGATTATTAAAAAGGCTTATGACCTTTAAATTCATTCTAGCTTTTGTTTGTTGTAGTCCTATTTTTATCGATTGTAAGTTTGGCAAATGCGCGTGCAGTTTCCTTATCTGCCGTGTCGTGAGTATCTGTCTGCGATGAAAGCCGAGCTCACAGATTTTGGGGCAGTACAAACATAAAGTGTTGATAAAAAGTTTTGATTTCATTCCTCTGCTGGAGGAGAAGTATTTAAGTTTCGGGGTCTTCCTGAGCACTTGTCTGATTTGTTTGTCGGTAGTTTGCGGTATCGGCTCGAAGCGGCGTTGCTCCCAAAGGGAGGAGTCCTGGGATAATATGTCCCAGCTGTGAGTAACGCGGGGTAGTCTGAGGACCAACTCCTCTGTGGTCAAATATGAAAATATCTTCACGAGCAGCTCATCAGGGAAATCTTCAATTCCCCGTCTGCAACCCATTTTTTAATCTTTTCTGAAAAAAAATAATATTTTGTTTAAGTTTCAGTGAAACATTTTTTCAAACAATTAATAGGGATGTACAAAGAATAGACTCCCAGACTTAGCACATAGATTGGTATGACATTTCAAATATTTGTTTGGGTAGCCATTGAAAGGACTGGGCCGCTGCGCCTGGAAAACTGGGCGAGCTGAGGAGACTCGGCGAATTGTGCGGAATATTGTAAAAACATGGGAATATCTGTAAATTTGGAACATTAACTGAAATATTCCTGCGGGGCAAAGCCAGCTAGTTAATGTAAACCTTGCAACTAGAGTAACAAGTAAATCTAATCAAAAGGACCATAATGGCAGAAAGGGCACAATTGAACAAAAATGGTAAAATGGAAAAAATTATATCTAACAAAAATAAAAAAGTATAAAGGTTAAAAGGAGTATAAGAATTATGTCATTTTCATTTATTTGAGATATTTAGCATGCACTTTCTAAGCCAAATGATATCAGCACATGACCTATAAACTAACCTAATCTGGAACGAACACAACAGCCAGTCCCCAGCCGTTAATTAAGGGTTAACTATCATTTCTCCAATGGTACATTTTCGGCCATGCCGGCATCAAACCCAGGACCCTTGTCTCGGTAAACAGACTCGCCACTGACCGAGCTGAGGTGTAGAGGATGAAACTAACAGCCGGGTCACGTAAGGGCTCCTGTCATGACCTATTACTGGCCAATTATATCGATTACACTAAAACCAGGCATTTTATTGGTGTGGGGTTTTTTATGAACTCTTCACTTGGCAGCCACAAAATTAAGATGAATAAAAAAAATTGTTCCAAATTATTACTTTTCAATTCCCTTTTTTTTCTTAATATGGTCTTAACCCCACTGTTTTCCAAAGTTGGAACCACGCCATTACGCGACGTCTAATTCAAGCAATGTTAGTTGTAATCTGTGGGGGAGGCAAGCTATTAATAATAGATTTCAATTAAAATTATGATAATTAGAATGGTTCTTTTTACCATTAGTGAAAAATGGAAATACTTTTTCTAACAAAGGCCAGCACTTCTTGTCCTAACGAAACTCTACTGACCTCGGCTTATTTTTTTAAACTTGTTTTCAAAAGACCTACTGATCTGATTCCAACCAATTTTAATCCAAACCAAAAAATACCACACGTTCAATTAAAACTGTTTAATTACTTTCACTTTTAAGGTTATGGAAAGTAGTTTAACTTAATATTGTCAAGTTTATAAACCAGATTAATAGTGTTTTAACTTAAGCTGTGTTCAAGTAACTGATAAACACAAACGAAGTATTTGATAACATCTCCACTACTTATTTTAATGAACATTTAGGATTGTCATCAAACAATCTAAATAGTATCTTGAGTTTTTTAAGTCACACAGTAAAAATTCAATATTTTCTAGCCATTTAATTTGTCAAAACATGTTTACCTTGTTATATTCTCTCATGTTTTTATTAACTTGAACTGATAATGTTGGTATTATTTTACCTGTCAAACAGTAACGAATTGGACAGTCCGAAGTGTAGATGGTTATTTCTGGACGGACAACCTTTTTGTTGTCATTGGAACTTTGCCAGCTTTCGATTCTAAATAAACAGCACACACACTGGTTATTTAAACTGCCCAATATCTTTTCTTTCTTCTTAGTGATTTGGGTTGCTGAGATTTTTAATTTATTTACTAGGCTGATTTTGTGTTAACTTGGAGAACCAATTTAAATAGCGACATCTTAAGTTAATTGATTTATCGATTTCTAATTCATAAACATATTTATTAAATATATTTTTAGCAATATTACACTATGTTAAAAAAACTTAAAAAGAATTAAAAAACCTCACCATAAATATCACAGCATAAAAATTTGTAAAATAGCTTTTGGTTAAATGTGAGGATTAATTTTTGCCCAGTTTCTATAAATTGTATTCTATCCCCTTTAATGAATTTTAATTTTGGGCATTTGTCATGCACTTTAAATTTAAATAGTTGTATTAGAACTTGGTTTTCAAACTAACTTAGCATGAGACAGCACATGTGATTAACTTTAAATTATTATTAGCACCGCGTCTTACTACCCGTTCCGGTTATACGCACTTACGCTGATGTGTAATGGTAGGGTGATTGTGAGATGAAATGGAGGACCTACAGTTTAAGGTGGAATTCGAACCACGGTGGAGGCCTGGCATTCCCCACATTCACAAGATGTCTTGTCAGAGATGAAAGAAGGTTTTGGTAATCAGATAAATCTGTGCCGGGACCGAGGATTGAACCCCGGATCCTAGCACAGAAGTTTGACACCTTACCCCTAGACCACCAGGTCACCTTAGAACATATTAACTGTACCACAGCTTAGCGACAGAATCACGTTGTAACTATATGTTTTGTTCCAGCGGAAGTCAGCTTCTATCTGGCCGACAACGTGGTACCAGACGTATCTTGGATCCCAAACAAACACTACTCGGGCGTCTACGGACTCATGAAACTCACTCTTCCTAAGATTCTACCAGACACTCTTCAGAAAGCCATCGTTCTAGACACAGACGTCACTTTCGCAACAGACATCGCCGAGCTATGGAAGATATTCGGCAAACTCGGCCCAAAACAGGTCAGAAGGTGGAATTATATTTCTTATCAGCAAATAAATGGTATTATTAAATAATGACTGCTAAATAGGGGGATTGAAGTAAGGAACTTTGGTTTTGCGCTCAAACATCAAAAGCTTCGTGTTTTAATACCCGTGAATGGAAACATATCGTACCAAATGAAGGGGAAAGGGGGAAAGTCACGCCTCACACATTTTCCAAGGCAACAACTTTTTTTATCTGAAACCTCGCCGGGACCCCAACAAATATTTTTAATTAATTTAAATATGACGGCCATTTTAACCATGATTTAAAGTGTTTTATAAAGGTACTATAACTGTCCAACAGCTGGACACACGTACTAACTCATTGAGGTAAAATAGGACTTACCCCTGTACCCTACAGATGATATAACATTAGCTCTAAAGTTAACAAGTTGTGGTCGCATTACAACAGTTGTACAATGTGTTGTCCAGATGACAACTGTCGCAGTTTCTAACCAAATCTCCTCCCCTATGAATTCCTTTCAGGCCATTGGTTTGGTGGAGAATCAAAGCGACTGGTACCTGGGGAAACTCTGGAAGAAACACCGGCCGTGGCCGGCGTTGGGGCGAGGGTGAGTGAAGGATCGCGTCTCGATAGAACTGACGAGTTTCAGGGTTGATACACGTCTGGAAACCTAGAACTTTCACTGGAGTAACCGGCTATTTCTTGCTATTATTAGCAAAATACTAGTCTACACATTTAATGTTCACACAGGTAGAACTTTTAAGAGGTATATGTCAATTATTAAATTTTAAAATGTCAGAATAATGTGATATTTTATAATACTGTAAAGATCACACTTATTCTTTATAAAACCTGTAAAAATCGTAGAGACCCCAAACTGTAAAGCATACAAACCCTGAAATGTGATTTAGTTTCTATTCCAACCACACAAGCCTATACAATTCATTTTAACAATTGCTTAAAATTGTTATATCAATTTTAGGTCTTCATAATTATTGTATTCGAGATACTTTTTTACAATCCTTAGGATTAGAGGATTCCAGGATAAGAGGATTAGAGAATCTCATTTTTAATGTCTACACCACAAGTTTGGCTTCCCGTAATCTTCATTTATAATTAGACCTATCCCTAAAACCATTAGCATAGTTAGTACATAAGTGTAGTATAACCCAAACGAGTAGTAAGACGCGGTGTTAAAGACCGGGGGTAGGGGGTCAAAAAAAGTGTGCTGTATAACACATCTTCATGGTTTTATATATACACAATCCATGTGCTGCCATCTATGCAGTGCAAAATTAGCCATCACAGTAAACCTTTCAGTCCAACCAACCATTAATAACAATTTACTCTCTGAGGAAGCTGCCTCGGGTACGAAAAGCTTGTCTTTAAAATGTGTTTTCAGTGTTTTCCAAACAATTACTACTCCAGCCTTACTAAGGTAAACTTGAGTCTAAAACAAACCATGATTTAATACAGTTAACTATTCTAAACAGCCTTTAGACTTGCTTTTATGTATTCATAGGCAAAGTGGTGTGTTCATCGGCTATCCCCTTATACATGTAGGTCTCACAAATGATCACATATGGCGCAACAGCTGTCCAGTATGTTTATTTGAGTGTGTGTGTGTGTGTGTGAAGGTATAACACTGGTGTGATCTTGCTGCAACTCCAACGTCTGCGTGATCTGAGCTGGGGACAACTCTGGCGCATGATAGCAGAGAAGGATCTAATCACGCTGCTGGCAACGAGTCTGGCGGACCAGGACATCTTCAACGCCATCATCAAGCAACATCCGTACCTGGTGTTCAACCTGCCGTGCCAGTGGAATGTCCAGCTGAGCGACAACACTCGCTCCGAGCTGTGTTATACCGAGGTCACTAATCTCAAGGTACCCTGCTCTGGTTTTAATCAGTCCACACTCTCCTGGCCGCGGCCACAATAGATGTGTTGCTGAATCTTTGATCATGTTGATAAATTGGAGATAATATCGTTCACTCGTTATTTGTTTGGTTTGTTATATTTGGGTGAAGGCACAGAAAGGAGGGATAAAAATATATAAGGAACGAACATAATATGTTCTTTACAAGTAAAATAAGAACATCGTTCACACATTACACTGCTGCCACAGGACAAAGAGGTAATGTCTGCCTGAAGAAAATCGATCGTTACCGCCCAATCCCCCAACCTAGGTTTCATTCTATCTCGCCTCATCATGAGGGAGTGAGAAACACACAACTTCCTAAAAGAGGGAACCAAATAATACAATAGGGAGAGAGAGAAGAATTGTAAAAACTGAAGGACACTTAGACAGGAACATGTTGTGGGTGACCTGGCGGTATAGGGGTAAGGTGTCAGACTTCTGTGCTGGCGGCCGGGGTTCAATCCTTGGTCCGGGCACAGATTTATCTGATCACCAAACCCTTCCTTCACCTCTGACAAGACATCTTGTGAATGTGAGGAATGCCAGGCCTCCACCGTGAATGCCAGGCCTCCACCGTGGTTCGGATTCCACGTTAAACTGTAGGTCCTTCATTCTATCTCACAATCACCCTACCATTACACATTAGTGTAAGTGCGTATAACCCGAACGGGTATTAAGACGCGGGGCTAACAATAATAATAATAATAATATGTTGCGCGTTTTACACTTAGCTCTGGAAAAAAATTCACTTGAAAAATTGAAAAAAAACAACATTGATTTGATTCTTGAATCTGAAATTTTCTCGAATCTTTAAATCTAAAATACCCTTAAGTATTTGATGTTCCCACCCTTGTTTTAAGTTGAATATGATGTAGTATTTGATTTATTTACTAGCAGTAAAATATCTGTCCAGTTTGTTTCTGTTTGTGATATTAAACACGTTATATTTAGGTAATTCACTGGAACTCACCAAAGAAACTGAAGGTAAAAAACAAACATGTGGAGTTTTTCCGCAACTTGTACCTGACGTTTCTCGAGTATGACGGCAATCTTTTGAGGCGCGAGCTGTTTGGTTGCAACAACACCAAGACGTCTGTGAAGGAAAGAGAGCTGAGCAAGGTAAGGGCAGCTTCTAAACAACACGCATCCACACATGTACATCAGTTATTACATTTTAAACACTTCTTAAGGGGGAAAATATGTCACTAGTGGTGAAAGGTTGGCTGGATTTTATAATGTGCTTTGAATTTAAATGATAAATAATAGGGATGTGCGAGACTAAAAATATATCGACTCAGATGAGAAAAAATACCCGAGTAAGTGACGTGTATGGACAGACTGAGCTGACTCGGCTGATATCGTGAGCTTATTTTCTAGATTACCATGAACAGCTCGAGTGTCCTCTCGGCCGTAGATAGATCGCATCACCCTCGGCCATCCATTCACTTTATATACAGTAGCACGATGGCTTCTTTGGTGCTGACTGACAGCTCACAGCTTTGAAAAGTTACCAGACCAAATTATGTATCCCTACGCCGAACCATATGATCATGTAAAAACATGTGTTTAGCAGCTGTCACTTCTGACAGTCAAAATCTAAGTATATGCCTAAATGTTGACTGTCAGAAGTCAGCTGTGAGCTGTCAGTCAGCACCAAAGAAGCCGTGGGGCTACTGTACCAATGACTGAGGAATCATAGCTTCTGTTTTTGTATGTAATGATTAAGTTTCCTCGGTACACATAACCTTGTTTAAAGTGCCATAAAATGATTGTAGACCTTTGTTCTAAGATGTTCTCTTTGCTTTTGTTCGTGGACGTGTTGAGTTTTAAGTCTCTCCTGTGCTCTCTGCTGCTCGGGGTGATTTGGTTTGTTTTATTCCTGACACGTGTTATTAAACTGGTCACCATTCCTGCTAACATCCATAGCTGAACGAGGAGGATCCATGCTACGAGTTCCGGCGAGCACGAGTCAACAGTCTCCGGACACATCTCTACTTCCTCGACTACGACTACGAGCCATCGTCTGACGGCAACGATATCACGCTGGTAGCGCAGCTCTCCATGGACAGACTCCAGATGGTGGAGGCTTTGTGCAAGCATTGGGAAGGTATAGAACATACACGCTAAGTTGAGAGTGAGGAATGTATACAATTTGGATGTCACAATTCCTATTTCTATCAAATGCACGATGGAAAACATCACACTAGTGGTCAGGACACATCAGACAGAATAGAATAGAACACTGATCAGTTACAACTTTGAATTTTGAAAACATTAACGCTAATTTAAATCAACAAAATTTACCCCAAGTCTCATTTAATAAAGTAGCTATTTTTTGCAAAAATAGTTTTTTTTATTTTTTTTCTTGTATGTATAATGAATTGAAAAATCCTACAATAGACTTTAAATATGTATTGTTAGTAATTTTAGTAACTACAAAATCAAATAAAATCAAGAAACAGGCAACAACAGTGGCCATGACCTACCTCTAGCCGTGCTGTCATAGTCCAGTCAGTGTTTTACTCTCTTCTGCTCAAGAAGGGGACTAGTCTACTGTAAATGTACATAACTATGTGTTTTGTTGTGTTTTAATTGTGAACCTTGAGGCCTACAGTTGTCTCCCCTTATATCCTCCTTTAAATGTTTGATTTAGAAAATACAACTTGGTAACTAAATGTTAACATTCTTTCTTATAATACATTCGTTATAACATTCATACATTCGGTAAATTGTTAAATTACTGGTCTGGGATCTGGTTGTTAGGTTTTCCCTATAATCATGTTGGAGCTAAGCCACCAAAAGCTGTATTAAAGCTCAAACTCAAAGTATTGGAAAAAAACCTCCATTTTTGGATGTCAAATCTGATATTCCTCGAATCCTCTGATCTCGAACAGTAAAAGGAATGTTTTGAGATTAAAACTGTGTGTGTGAGAGAAAGAGAGAGATAGAGAGAGAGAGAGAGAGAGAGAGAGCTACTCTCAGATCATCCTGGGTCCAGCAAGTGACTGTTGTCTCATACACTTGAAAGATCTGTAAATTACCCCAAACTAGACCAAGTTTAGTTAATTGATTACTATGTCCTGTTTCTACCCCCTCCGTGGTCTAGTGGTCAGAGCAGCTCACTACAGATCCAGAGACCTGGGTTCGATCCCAAGCAATGTGTCTGGAACGAGGTCAACTCGACCTCGTGAGGACTAATGGGGAGTTACTTGAATAAACCAGTAGCAGCTTTGGTCTAGAACACTGAGATTAATGGCTGGAGGTTTCCTTGTGTTGATCACGTGCAATAAGTTGTCACTATCATCTCCAACAGATGGCGGTGGTATAGCTCTCTTGCTGTCGGTGTTTCAGGTCCAATCAGTCTGACTCTCTACATGTCGGACGCAGAAGCCCAACAGTTCTTGAGTTACGCTTTAGGCTCCGAGGTTCTCAGCGGCAGGAAGAACATTGGCTACCATATTGTCTACAAGGAGGGGGTTGGTTTTCGCTTTTGTTGATTCAAAACTTCTATAAATAAGTATCCTATTTTGTACAGGCTAAACTTAGACATTTAACTTTAGATCAAATTTGAACTGTAACTTATAAATAATGGTAAATATTATTTTCTTTTTAACTAAACGTTGAAAGGGGGATAGAAGGGCACGGCCTAAACACCAGAAAATTGTGGGCCTTAAAGTTTCTTTTTAAACGTTTAAAAATGCTTCTATTTTTGGAAATTTCATTTCACTTTTGAAATACATTTGTAAGAAGTTGCAGGAAAGGTGGATATATTTGGCAGAAGGTACAAGAAAGGTAGATATATTTGGCAGAAGGTACAGGAAAGGTAGATATATTTGGCAGAAGGTACAGGAAAGGTGGATATATTTGGCAGAAGGTACAGGAAAGGTGGATAGAAACATATAAAAGGAACAAACACAATATGGCCTTTACAATGAAAAGAAGAACACAGTGTAACGTGTGAATTTTGTTCTTCTTATATGTGTTTCTATTCTCCTTTGCTGTACCTGCCTACAAATATAATATAAGTTATTCAGTGCAATAAAATGATTTCAAACCCAGGACTTGTTGTACTTGTGTTTATTTGACCATCTTGTTACAGAGCTTTTATCCGGTCAACTTCCTACGCAATGTTGGTCTCCAGCAGGTCAACACGCCTTACGTTTTCTTGACCGACATTGACTTTTTACCAATGTATGGTTTATATCCGTACCTTAAGAAGTCCATACAAGTCCTTGACCTGGATTCTGAAAAGAAGGTAAGGTTAGGTTTCTAATTAATATCTCTATACATAAACACGGTGGCTGTGGTGTATGAATATTACCTTCTAGAATATAGACCCAATAGCTAGGCTCGGACTTGAAGCAAATGTAGCCTCGGTGCCGATGAGTTGCTGCGTGTTGAGTCGGACCTCTGACGACATTGCCCGGGATCTGGTTTTAGAATTCACTACGAGATGTAACTGACAAACTTATTGGAATTGTCAAGTTACATGGTGTTATATTTTCTTTTGAGTTCTCCCTAAACAAAGGAATGTTGGTAATTTGTTTATGATCGCTAAGCTTTTTCTAATTGTATATAAAATAGGAAGTAAGCTACTTGCCTTTGTCTATTATTGCTGACCTAAGTAGCGCTTACTTTTCCGAGTTCTGTACTCTCATGTTAGCGATTGAATATAATACACGCCTGATGTAAGATCTCTACCAAATTGCTAATTTGATTCTATGCAATACTATACCATCATATTTTATACTTTTAAAGAGTAAATTTTCAAATCTTTTTTGTAAATTTTCAAATTTTATCCACGTTCGATTGAGTCTTTCTTTGTCACTAACTCAAAGCGCCCAATGTGTGGATTGGTGTCGCTCTATAAGAATAATACAATACTTTGCGGAGCTGTGTGCGGCTCTATTTTATAACTGTTGTTCTCGAAGGTTTGCTTGGGACTACACTTCAAGTTTGATTTTATTAGTAACTAATGGACATAAAATAACCTATAGTTTAATTTTCATAGGAAGAACCTTATTTGACAGCTAGAAAAGTTACTAGATCTACTTTAACGTGTCCATACACCAAGTCCTGTGATCTGTACCTTTCACTTTCGATAGATATTATTAATACCTATAAAGTATAGTCAAATGTTCTCATTGTTGGCTACAAAACAAGTGTGTGTGTGTTTTATAAAAGTCTCTTCCGATGAGAATTGGACTATTCTCGTGTAATATTGATGTCACCGCAGGCGCTTGTGATCCCCGCCTTCGAGACGCAACGTTATCGCATCTCATTCCCCAAGACAAAGGCAGAGCTACTCAACATGTTGGACATGGGGACTTTGTTTACGTTCAGATACCACGTGTGGACCAAAGGACACGCTGCTACCAACTTCCAGAAATGGAGGACAGCGACCACTCCGTACAAGGTGAGCGAGTTGGAACAAACTGTGGACTTGGCGTTAAAATATTGTTATGTATACGGAGGAAAGTACCGGAAAACTAACACTGTACACTGCTGGTACTGGACTGAGAGGAAAGTACCGGAAAACTAACACTGTACACTGCTGGTACTGGACTTAAAGAAATCTATGGGTACCCTCCAACCCCCGTATCAGAACTCGCATGAGGACGTGTGAAACTTTATTTCAAACTTCCTGAAAGAGGAAACTAATAGGTTAAGAATGTAACTTAGGGGAATATTTATCATGCGCATCAACTAATGTCTGTTATTAAGGTGGGGTTGTAAGGGACGTGATAAACGGTCTTTTTTATAACAAAATAAATCAAATAATTGTCCATTAGAAACGTAAAGTTTAATGTTCTTCACACGGTTATATCAGCAGATATTCAACGACTGTTGTAATATTTTCTCAAACTTGTTTTTATCTTGTTTGTTTTTTTTCCCACCAGGTTCAATGGGAACCGGACTTTGAACCTTACATCGTTGTCAGAAAAGACATACCCGAGTACGACACAAGGTTTGTAGGTTTCGGTTGGAACAAGGTGTCCCACATAATGGAACTCGAGGCTCAAGGGTTCGAGTTTGTCGTTCTCCCCAATGGTTTCGTCATCCACATGCCTCACGCGCCGAGCTTCGACATCGCCAAGTTCCGCAGCTCGGCTCAGTATAGGAAGTAAGCGTCTCTCAATACATCTGGTGGGTTTCTGTAGTTTCTTGGTCCAAGGATCGGCAAATTACAGCTATTTATACAAAACATGCTGGGGTGTGGATCGGGAAACCGAAGTAATAAACGAACATTGAAAACCACCCTCAATTTATTAAACGGAGATTTGGATCTCCACCTCTCCATCACAAGCAATACAGTCTTTGACTAGCATTATATCTTATACTGTGTGACCACCAGTGTGAGTTTGTGTGTGGTGTGAATGCGAGTAGTTTGGAGTGCATCCAAAGATGAGTCCCGAGACCTTTGTCGAGCGCCTGTAAACATGCTAAAAGTATATTTGGTAGTATTTTTAATTCCCTTTTATGTTTGTTTCAGGTGCCTGAAAATTTTGAAAAACGAGTTCATCACAGACCTCAGTAAGCGTTACAATAAACAGTTTGAGTTAGAGACGAGCTAACAGGGATTGTGGTGATATGTAAGTGTTGATTGCGAGAGGAGCTGTTAACAGTCGACCGTGCCTAATAGGCACCCAGAACGGTGTGTTCTCCGGATCAGGACAGAAACACGATAGTAATAAAATATGTTGGCAACTATTTTTACCTCTTGAACAAGTTGTTTTTATAGTAAATCAATACCGTGAGGAAAGTTGATATTGACCAATATCGTATTTATTTGCTAACCAGATTTAAGGTTTCCATAGAAGTTTAAATAATGAATATATCACATCTAAATCCAAGAGATGGGGTAGTAAGAAAATGTCTGTACAATTTAATGTGCACAGCGAGGCTCACGAAAGGATCGGTAGTTGCGGATATAAGCCGGATAAAGTGTGAATATAAATCTACGAGGGTTATCATGGTTTTGTCCTAACCCCCTCAATTTTAATTTTTTTAAATATAGATTTAGAGCTAATACATTGTATATTGTTTGAAAAATACAATAATCAATGTATTATTATTTCTGTGGTTAGATCACGGCAAGCAATCGTGGTGGGATTTGACAGCTCAAACATGTTTATAAAATTATGAAACTAATCGGAGCGTGTTAATTTCCTTTGTTGCATTTACAGTACGGGGCCCAAGACTACAATAATCACATGACAAATGGGCTTGGTTGACAGACAAACTAATGTTTGGGTTATTTTGTATACTTGTGATATCGAAACTTTTGTTTGAGTTGTCGATCAGACATTTTGAACAACCAGACCTATTCGTCGAAACTATGTTTGAGTTGTCGATCAGACATTTTAAACAACCAGACCTATTCGTCGAAACTATGTTTGAGTTGTCAATCAGACATTTTAAACAACCAGACCTATTCGTCGAAACTATGTTTGAGTTGTCGATCAGAT
Organism: Timema douglasi; assembly: GCA_901482245.1. Lineage (NCBI taxonomy): Eukaryota > Metazoa > Arthropoda > Insecta > Phasmatodea > Timematidae > Timema > Timema douglasi. Next base: position 14,771 of record CABEEJ010009645.1, read on the forward strand.
ATTTTGAACAACCAGACCTATTCGTCGAAACTATGTTTGAGTTGTCAATCAGACATTTTAAACAACCAGACCTATTCATCGAAACTATGTTTGAGTTGTCGATCAGACATTTTGAACAACCAGGACTATTAATTATTTGACTCACACATGAAGACACACACTGTTAGCCTCCCATCATGTTTGTAAATGTGGATATTAGGTTTTATCCTGTAACCCTCGAACGACAGCTCGGTAAGGTTATAATGGGGCCTTATTTTCCTGTGAACTCATTATAGACAATAACTACTTCCTGTCTCGATACTAATGTTGTAGGGCTCATACTATTGTCACTGGACAGTCGACTGCTCTAAAGTTCTATCTTGGGGCAGACGCCCGGGATGTAATGGTTGGTAAAATATTGGAAAATATTTCGTAAAAAAATAATATTACTTATATAAAAAACTTAAACAGATAAGGAATGTTAACCAAAAAAAATAGGCCTCCCTAAAATGTATATGGCATCCAAAAATAAGATTACTTAAAGATGTATAAAAAAATGTCATTCACCGTTTTCTTTGTCATTGTCATTTTCTTTACTTTCATCGTTGTTCTCTTCTTCTTACCTCCCCAATAATTTCTAATCCAAAATTTGTGTTGTAACTCTTGAATTAACAACAAAATTTAACAAATTAAAAACTCTAATTATTGTTGATAGACCACTGAAGAATCATTTTCCCAACAGAAATAACATTTAATTAAACTTGAAAATATGAAAAGTTAACTACTGTTTTCATTAGAACCCGATTATCGGCCGCACTTGGGGTCGAATCTGGAGGGGAAAGGCGTGGCCTATTTTTAAACAAACATGACATGATTACAATAATATAAAGTTAATAGAACACTTTTGTTCCTATTTATTTGTCGACTTATATTTTAGTATGACCCTTCTAGACATAGTTTTGGATAATTTAATAACATACAATTCAATTAATTCTATATTTCATTTCCTTTTAATGAATGTTTTCTAAAGTCCTACTTTGTGCTGTGAATCTAACAAGTCCCTGCTATCAGACATAACCTATCAAGGTATGGTACAGTCAGGGGAAATTATTAACAATCGACCAATAATTAATGAAAGACTTTTTTCTCAATTTCTTTTCCAAAGTAAGATAATTTTATCTTGCGGTGTCAGGCAACCCTGCCTATCAGTTGTATTAATTATTTATATGAGCAACCAAAAGTAATACACACACTTGTTTATTTTCAAGCTCGCAA
>CABEEJ010009646.1:0-14822 GCA_901482245.1 Timema douglasi
TTAAAATTTAACTCAAAATAAATAAACTAGAAATGTCTGGGGACTAGCCTAGTCCTACTAGTCCATTGACGGCACGCCACTGACCACCAAGTTTGCTCGTGCCGCAATTTCAAATAGAGAAACTGTGGTATCTTAAACTTGGCGATTTGATGAGGATAGCTGATGAAAGTTCAAAGTCAAATAACTCAAAATTTCCAGAGGATCCAGGTTCTACGACTATGCAGGGTTTTTGTAGGTACCTAGTAGTACCTACACCACCAAGTGTGCTCGTGCCGCAATTTCAAATATAGAAACTCTGACACCTTAAACTTGGCCGTTTTAGATGACTAGTTGCATGTCTGATTTAAGTTAAAAGTCAAATATCTCAAAATTTCCAGAGGATCCAGGTGTAACGAGTTACAAGTTGACGCTATATCAAATGGGTCAACACTCACCGCCCGTGATGAGCTACAACACGAACTCCATCACCAAAGCACGAGCTCTGACCTCCATTCTCCAACGTGCCACTCTCCAACTGGCACCACTGACTGAGCGGAGCCTTCAACCGACTGTCTGCTCGGGACTCGATCCGCGGCTGGCCGGAAATAATTGAGGTTTCACGCGGCCAGACGAAGTTATCACTTCCACCGCTAGGACAATCTGGAATATTCTAGCTGCTGCCAGACTCATTCTTTGCTGTTATGTTTGTTTTATCGTCTTACCCCCTGCTTCCCTTGCCCCGTCTCTGTGTGGATACAATAATGTATATATAGTGATCACGATTTTGAATAGTCGCTTATTATACCACCGACAGAGCATGGTGAGGACGACGACTAGGGGCCGTGATTTATTTAATATTAAAAATTCCATTTTCGGCATAATGGGGTATATTTTGTCTAAATAATTGTTTGGGACTTATAAATATTTAAATTTAGAATTATGAAATGTTGCGCGCAGGTCGATGCGAATGCGCTTGCATTCTCTCTCTTTGTACGAGGTTTAATTCATTCTAATTGTACTATTTCGTTTTCTGGAACACCTTGAACTTGGTGATTTTAGGTAACTATTTACATGTATAATGTGAGTTTAAATATTGTATTTTCTTAAAATACCCGAAAGAACCACATCATCGTACCGTAGATTAAAACAATTGTCTCAATTAGAATAATTTACTTTAATTATGCTTATTAAAGATATTAATCAATCATTTATATTTTTATTACTCTATAATCTGGTTTTAATTCTTTTGGTTAAATTATTATTTTTCCTGTGGCGGTATCTATGATGTATTTTATAACTAAATCTGCTCTCATGTCCCATCTATGATTCTTTTTGGAACTATAGTTCTATTAATTTTTACAATGTTGGATAGTGACGCTTAGAATATTCTGGAGTGAAGCTTTTAAGCGCGCTCAAAGTTACATCTTTCGGAAGTTTCTTACGTACTACACAGTTTTAATGTTTTAGAAAGTTATTATTTTTGAAAATAATCCTGGAAGAAGAGTAACCATGGCATCATCTAAAGGTATTTGTTTTCAATATTTGTTTAAATATGTAAAAAATTCAAATTATGTAGCATATTACTTGAAATGCCGGGAAACTATATTAACATGAGGGCTTATCTAAAAAATTAATGTTGTCAAAATTAAACAAGTAAAATTAAACAATTTTATCAAGAATTACCAATCAAATTTAATGTCTATTTATTAAATTTGATAAAACTATTATGTTTGAATCGCGAACATATTGCAGGAAATAGGCCCACCATATACCGTAATATGATAGCGTGCCCCTAGGAAAGCTTTGAAACCAAGGGGAATCAAATGACTTCACTCACAATTTTTTCTCAACATTTAAATTGCTGAATAGCACCTTATATATATTTAAGCACATAGAAATTATTATATTTGTTTTGTTCAGTATATGTCTATTATCTTGCTTTTATTACATCCTTCAGAAAATGACAAATCGAATAATACCAATATTTAAATAGTTTGAAAATTTTGTTTGAATGCCAGGCCTCCACCGTGGTTCGGATTCCACGTTAAACTGTAGGTCCTCCATTTCATCTCACAATCCCCCCACCACTACACATTAGCGTAAGTGCGTATAACCCGAACGGGTAATAAGACGCGGTGCTCATAGTAGTAATCAAATGAAACAAAACTCGCTTAAATCACAAGGGAAATGTAGGAATGTAGCCTAAGTTTAAATGTAGACAAACTTTTGTGCTGTCTTGACCGTCTCTGTGGTCTAGTGGTCAGAGTTCCTAGATACAACACTTCCAGATTTTCAATGAAGCAGTAGGTATGGAATTGGGCCAACTCAGCCTTGTGCAGGCAATTGAGGATTTACTTGAATGAAAATTTAGCAGCTCTGGTTTAGTAAACTGAGACTAACCACCACAGGGTTCATTGTACTGAACACATGACACCCTCTATCCAAATAATTATCCACTAGACTGCAACCGCATAGTCGGTTTGGCTCGATTACAGGCCGACACAACGGAGTTTAGTACGTTATATTATAATGTTGACTCATTAGCCATTGTCTTATATGACACCATATTTTCCTATGATTGACTTTATTTGGTTAAAAATAATTTGAAATTTTATTTTAACAATACATTCAAGAAAGGTTATATAGACTTATGATATATAAATAAATTACTGAAGGTTTGAAAATTAAGTTCATAAGTAGGTTATCATCAATTAATAATTATTTTAAACATTAATTTGGGTTTTTACATTTGATATGTTACCTTACGGTTGTGGTGGGGGCCTAGTTTTAATTGGTTTAGCCTGATAGATTCTTGCATGAGGTTACATTGTGTACAGTAGTTTAATTTGTAGATGTTCAGGATTTCTTCAAACAAGATACAAATATAATTGTTTCTCATTTGCAGGAGCTGGGTTTGTTACAAAAAAAGAGGAAATCTATGCCTAGTTTTGTTGTAGATAATTATAATTTTTTTGTACAAACAATAATTCTTTTGTATATAGTTATATGTGTGACAAGGTGTTATCAAATTCATTAGCATTTTTATAAGCAGCATGGCTGACTAGCCTACCCGCTTCAGTGGTCAAATGGTCTAAGGCATCACTTTGGTATTAAATTGGCCTGCTGAAAATGGGGAGATTGGGGTTCACTTACTTGTTGTGTCTATTGAGGGTGGTTTTTCCATAGTGGTTTCTGTTTTATTATCACTTACAAAATTAACTTTGTGCTGTGGTTAACAATTTCAAGACAGAATCAATCATACAATGAAGGTTATAAAGTAAATACATGTTAGAACAAACACTAAAAGTATCGTACACAGTGAGGCCAACTGACAAACACAATAAAACTCTTTTCTGAGTTAGGCGCTACTATACAACTTATTAAACAGTTTCCCATTCTCCTTTCACACAAATGCTAGTGGGTCATTCTTGTGAAACAGACAAATATCTCTGCTTATTAATTTTACTTGGTTTAGGGTAAAAAAAAAATGAAAAACCTAACTTGTATAAGCCTACACAAGATAAAAGCCAATTTGGTTGATAAAAAATCATTATTAATACATATATATTTTTTTCAACATTTTAATAATTAAAATGTGTTCAAAGTCATTGCCCTGGCCAGTCCCAATAAACATTTTTTCATTATAATATATTTGCTTAAGAAATAATGAAAATTTAAGTGGCATGTTTTCATACTTTAGGATAAACCAAATTCTTATTTTTTTATTGACTAACATGAATAATGTAATACCAAAGAACTGTCTCCAAGATAATAATTATTGACCTGGTCTCTAATTTCATTTGCTCATGTAATGAGAGATGGCAGCATGTGTCAACAATTGGGTCAGCTTTTTGTTTCTGATATTAATACATCCATTCATTCTATTGTATTCATGCCAACCATTTCACAAAATATAATTTAAATCTAAATTTTGAGAATCTTAAGTTTTTTAACTGCGACTGTATTAGTCACTACAAATAAACAAAAATAAAACATATTTTTTTAAAGGTTTTAGTGGTAAAATTAGCTCTATTACTCATGTGAACAGCTTAACCTTAACATTTGGAGGGAATTTTCTATTCCATGTGAAAGCCTATTTCATCACTGTCCTAGGTAACTAGGGCCAGGATAGTGATGATATGGCAAGGAAAATATACTTAATAATTATTTATTATACAGTGCTATACTATAGGCCTATCTCTCATACTTTCACACTCTCTATTTAATATATTTTGAATTTTTATTACCTGCATCATTGTCCTGGCAGTATTCTCATTGCCTTGCTATTTTAAATTGAACTTTTTTTTACCCATTAACAAAAAAAAAGACTAAATCTAAATCATAATAAACTTAAACTATTATAAAATATAACAATTATACACAAAGATTTTTGGAAGTTAATTTTGCCTATTTTGGGAGAACGACCTCAGTAAATTACCTCTAAAATGCTTCCTTCCTCACCTCTACCCCATTATTGTAAATATCATATATGCGTATAACCTAATCATGTAAGATGTGGTGATAAAAAAAAAAGCATGGCTTGCTACATCTAGTTTCTTAAGTGAAATCATTTTTTATTCTGTCAAAATAGCAAAGAATATATATATTGTTTAAATGTATGTATGTATCACTTCTCTGTAATAATTTGTTAAGGTCCTTTTTAACTATAAGATGTTGATATTTTGCAAATAAAAAATCCTTTATACTTGTAGTCCCTGCTTGATATGATGGGCACTATCCCCATTTATTGTGCTAAGAAACTATTTAGAGTGAGTTCACTTAAGACAGAAGGGAGTGTGAGTAATTTTACAGTTTTTATAGAATTGACATTTTTTGGTCAAAATGAATCAAATATTTCTCCAGTAGCAACATAGAGTTTAATTTTCTGCACATGATAATATCAACAGATCTTGAATATCTGTCAAGGGTGTCCTGGAATTTCGTCAAAACTTTGTCTCTTTATTTAAAAAGTTTTGACAAAAGTTCAGGATACCCTTAACATATATTAAAGATCTGTTGGTATAAGCATGTGCAGAAAACTAAACTATGTTGCTACTGGAGAAATATTTGATTCATTTTGGCCAAAAAATGTAAATTCTATAAAAACTGTAAAAAAACACTTGCACTCCCTTCTAAATTTTATTCTTTTTTGTTGTGAAAATCTGTTACAGGCTTACCTTTTTTGCTCTACTAAAAGTTAAATCTAATGGTTACTAAACATGTAGGCTCTATTGTGGGACAGCCCCGCCACGCTGAGGAGTGAGCTCATGAGCAGTGCAGGCACTTCGGGGGAGATCGTCTCTCCTCCGGGCATCAGCCCCTCTCGTGGTCACCACCACAGAACCCACACCTAGGGTTAGCGCGGCAATCCCTCCGCACATGCCCAAACCGGAATCTTCTAATCAAACTAATCTTAATTTCATACATGGCACAATTAAACCTCAACTATGGCTTGCTCTAACAACAGGATCACAAACTCAGATGCCTAGGCCTACCATTGCCAGACAATGATTGAAGCATGCCAGGAGTGAGAAAACTCAACTGTCATGTAGTCAAATCTTTCTATACTGAACTTTGACATAGGCCTAAGCATGCACCGTATAGGAGGAGTAAAGCATTTTGGTAATTTACTAGAGGTCTTATGCAATGTTTTGTTTATGAATTTTAGAAAATGTAAAAACCATAAGTAAATTATCAAAAGTTCCTTTGATCTTACGAACAGACTAAAACATTTCTCTGGCTTTAAATTTCAAATTCATTTATCTAGACATCACTATCTCATACATCAATGTACCCATAAATAAAACAATCAATAGACCTATTGTAAAATATACATTAATTGATAAAACTTTCTCTAAAGAATAGGCTACATAGATCAAATTCTCACATTACTTGAAACCATATAAAATCAGAATTATTCTCATTTCAATAATAAATTAGTGACCTAGCGGTCTAGGGGTAAGGTGTCAGACTTAATGCTGGCGGCCGGGGTTCAATCCTCGGTCCCGGCATAGATTTATCTGATTACCAAACCCTTCCTTCACCTCTGACAAGACATCTTGTGAATGTGGGGAATGCCAGGCCTCCACCGTGGTTCGGATTCCACGTTAAACTGTAGGTCCTCCATTTCATCCCACAATCACCCTACCATTTACACATTAGCGTAAGTGCATATAACCCGAACGGGTAGTAAGACGCGGTGCTAATAATAATAATAATAATAATAATAATTTCTACTCTCACAAATATGGCCTTGCAATGGTTTTCCCCCTTTCCTGTTTAGTGTCGGTCTAAAATCTTTATGCAAACCAATGACTAAAATTTTCAAACATCTCAACAAATACATAAACATCCAAATCTATTGTAGATATGTCAGCAACATCTTTGTAATTTATTACAATAGTCTTGATAATACTATCTTCAACAGCAATAACATTCTAAACAAAATCCATCCCAAAATAATTTATCCACAATTGAACATTAACAAAATAATAGCATTAACTTGTGAATGTGAGGAATGCCAGACCTCCACCGTGGTTCGGATTCCAAGTTCAACTGTAGGTCCTTCATTTCATCTCACAATCACCCTACCATTACACATTAGCGTAAGTGCGTATAACCCGAACGGGTAGTAAAGACGCGGTGATAATAATAATAATAGACAAAAATGTGGCTTTTATATCCTAAAAATTTTACTATTCAATAAAAATATTACTCAATAGTCACTTTATTTAGCATAATTTCATGCTCTACAAAAAAATCTACCGGTATGTACATATTTTTCTGTAAAATCAATACTTAACAAGATAGGTCTAAGTAAATCTCCAAAAAAACTTTGAGGAAATTATAGACAATCTCGCAGAGATCAATGAAAGAGTTTTAATGTAAATGTTTGTTTAGCCTCTGTAAGTTTTTATATTGTTTATGGTTTTGTTTATAATATTTATTCATATAGTCTTATTCAATTAAGATCAATTTTTTTACATTATATTGTTAGTTTCCACTTACCAGCAGCAATTTTATTAGGCAAATGCAGTCATGTATTATGAAATTTATAAAATAATTCCATTAATAAACGCTAATATAATTTATTATAATCTACAATTACACTTACAATTATTTTGGAGGGGTTGGGATGGCGAGGGAGGCTTTCTTTTATTGGAAGGGGGCCCACCTTGAAAGTTTTTCCATGAGCCCATTACTGCCTAGTTACGCCTTTGAACATATAAAATCCTAGCTTGACATGCTACTAAGTCACAGGTAGGCAACATCCTTAAGGTGCGGCAGAATAGAAGACCAAATTTCATTTTGAGTCTTATCTTCCCTCTCAGAATGACAAACAAAGCATAGACCGGTGGGCCGCCTCCACCTGAAGATTTTGATTTGCAAAGTGTTTGAATAAACGGGCTACATTGAATAAGCTTTGGTCATTACTACTTAGAAAACTGCTTTATTTTACTAGTAAATTGAAATAGTTTTAAATCTGCATTTAATGAAAACATATTATCATATGCTTATTGCATAATACTAGGACAGACATCGAGGCTATATGTTAATTAAAATATGATGAATATTACTCTCCCAACTGGAATCAAACAATTATCTTAATAAGAGGACGCGCTAAGTATTTGGCTCAATTATCTAAAGCAGCGATTCCCTAACCATGATACACATACAACCAGTGGTATATACAATTATTACAGGTAGTACGCTGTGAGAAGCCAAACAAAACAAGAAAATTCAAGTTGCAAATATATGTCTCATCAAATACCATAAATATATTAGGACAAAGTCAAACCAAAAGGAAAATAGATTTAAACAGTTGTTGGAGGGGTAAATATAAGTATTTTTTTTTATACGTGTGCCCTATTATCTGTATTGATTAAGTATAAATTTTAAATACTGATAAATAAAAATGGTTAACCTATAAATGGTGTCATGTCATTATATTCCTGGGCACCATTAAAATTTAGCCAAATATTAAAATATTCAGCACCATCTTGGTGGTACTCCAAAATTTGGAAATTGTTTGGGTGGTACGCCATTCAACAAGTTTGGGAACCAATGATTCTAGAGCGTAGATAAATGCATAAAAATAAAGGTGTGGCCTCTATTCATCATTTGTTAAAAGTACATAGTATACTATTCAGGAGCTACTCTCAAAACGGTATGAGCCAAGTACGTATGTAGGATTTAACTTTTACTGTGGGAGGGCATTTGGTAGGAAAGAGATTTTTTTTTTTGGGGGTAGCTACCCTCCACCCCCTGAACTACCAACAGAAGTTTTTTTTTTTACATTATACACTTCTCGGACCGATGTAAAAGTTTTATTGTAGCGTTGGACTTGATTTAACGCTTCCCCCCATTGTGTAAAAAATACACATTTTAACATAGCTTTTACAAATTTTGGAGAGGCATGCTCTAGTTGCCCAATTGACTAAAGTGTTTGTCCCTTATTGTAATAGATCATAGGAACATAACACAATTATATATAAATATATAGTAGCCATTACAATCTAATACACTTTTATAGGTGTAGTATAGGAAAAGAGTAAAGCTACAAAACTCTGAACATTATTACTGGAGCTGGGATTTCTTTGTAAATACATATTCTATTCCTTGCTATTTAGATTCTCAGAAAATAGAAATCTCAACAAATCACCATATTAGGGTTAATATAATATAAAATCAAAATCAAAATTTATTTGATTATCATTTTACATATATTTACTTTTTTGACATGTTTATATATTTCAAGTGATTTTACATAAAGCTTCCTACTTTGTGATGTTTTAACAACATTAATACTAATTGCAAATTTGTTGAAAATTTAAACATTGTTTGATTTGGTTTTCATTGTATAAATTAGCTGAAAGGAATTTTCAATGAACTATTGAAAAGGGTAAAATCAAACTTGGCTAGTCAAGTGTTTTCCCACTAAGTACATGCCTTCTCTCTTTACAATGAACCATTTGATGCATTTTTTTAAAGAATTTTGCAAACAGATAAGGAATTTCGGTCTGGAACCTTCTTTCCCTCAAACACACTAGTCCAACGACTTACATTCTTATCTTGTAATATCTCCAAGTGATTTTAGTTTCACATGACCGGTTGAAAGTGAAAGTCTAACAGTAAGCGACCATCAGATTTTTAATTTGTTCACCATGACACCAGTGGATTCTTGCAGACTAGTAAATTAAAGTAATGGGCTGGGATTAACGACTCCTTCAAAACCAACGGTAAATTTGTAATGTGTCAAGCTTGCAATAAAAAAATGGGAAGTTTCATGAAATCACAATTGGAGCAACATGTGCGGCAAACACTTTGTACGAAAGAAAAATCTAAGTTATTCGAAGAATCCTTTTTTTAAACTAAGATGCAGGTGCCTTCCTTCCAGTTAAAGAAACTAATTATGTAAGGACTTGCGTAGTCACTGCAAACATCCCATGTTTTAAATTCTAGGTGCCTGAATTTGCATCCTTCTTATGACAGTAATGAAAGCAACAAATTCCTGATCAATTAATACCCCGAAAGAATTATCTGCATATATATTATGAAGAAACAATGGAAAGAATAATAAAATTTAAGAAATTCCATCTTATGGGTTTCTGTGGATGAAATGACGGATGTTTAGGGTAGTTTTGTTGTGAACCTTGTGGTAGGTAAAATAGATCCTAAGGATATTTCCAAACCATATTTGATTTAGTGAGAAGTGCTGGAACATACATATCATGTTGAAATATTCGTGAATGATGAATTGAAAGGGTGTGGCCTAGGTGAGCTCACATAAATAAAGTTCTGGTGCTATATTCAGTTGACACAGCGTATATAATGAAAATCTCAAGTGCTTTGAAGTTTTTATATCCTGATATGATCCATCTTACACGTTTGGCCCATGGACCACATCGTGTTGTGAAATACATTAATGTCCAGTCTTAACAAATGAATAGATTAGTTTATGAGGAAAAAAACTACACCTATTTGTGAAAGTCCCACATTAAGTAAAAACTTATTAATTCTTGTTTGATGTGCTGTTGCCTCTGCAATTAGTTCTAACAAACCAGCATGTCATACCACACCTCAAAGTGCTTCCATCCCCCATCTGACATTTCACCGATGCCGTGATCCTCCTTTGACGTTAAGGGTTGTTTTTACCTTTCAAAATCTGATTCAATTTGTTAAGGTGGCCCATGATGCCCGCCAAAAAATCTAAATCCCTTATCCAATCTTTTTTTTAAAAGTCAGTTAACTTCTTCAATCTTCTTTTAAGTCACTTAGCTCCTAGTTTTCTTCAAAAAATTTCAGAACATCACCCTTTAAAATAATAAAAAATCCCAATTATCTTTCCCATCGACAGCCAATGGTCACGACATTGAAGCACAAGTTCATAATGGTGTTCATCCTCTAATTCTGCTTTGAGGAGTTGGCGGAATTCCCTTCTGTTGAGTGTTCAAGAGTAGATCTTGTTGATAAATCGTACCACTTTATCGGGTACATAAGATAATTGCATGCCTTTGGCACAGAGGGATTTTTGATGGATGCAGTGGTATTAATAGCTTTGCACATCAAACAACTTTCCATCAAAACTACCATAAGTCTCCCAGTCATTTCTGGGCCCCCGTCCGTGCAGGCAGACTAATCCATCCCATTTTAAACTTTAATGTTTTCATTAACAAATGTTCTTTATTTCAGAATATCCTTTCTACACGAAACTAACTGGCACAAATTGAGAAACTCTATGGTGTTTGTGGGAAACAATACACAGAGGAGGCCAATTTAATAGCTAACATTTTGGCAATTGGTTAGCTTGGCCTTATCAGATGTTTTATTTGTTTGCCAATGTTATTTTTATATATATATTTTTTTATCTATGGTGACTTTAAGCATGCCACTTAAAATACCCTTGCCTACCAATGGTGGCACGCGTGCCTTGAGTTGGCCACCCCTGGCCTATAGTATCAAATGTTATTGTCAGTGGACAGAACATTTCTCTAAAGACTAATAAAAAACTGTAGTCAAATGTTACTCAAATACTCCATAGTAAAAATAAAGCAGATGATTGTAAAATATATATTATATTTAAAACTGTATTGTATTTGCATGAACTTTTGAAACAAATTTAAATACGTTCTATTTGATATACAATCCGATTTAAGCTAGAACATCGCAAAAGGAACAACAAGGAACTTAAAGGAACAAGGTTTGATTCCTATAGTCTGCACTGGAAAAAGTATTCTCCCACAATTGACTTTCCAGAAGTTGGTACAATTTGTTTTTAAACATGCTTTCATCAATTTAGTGAAAAATAACAACCAAGGCACGGGAAGCCAATGTTCTACCATTGATCCATCCTATTTTTTCATATATCCATGACAACTTAGTTATTGTATTGAGTTTATACCACTTTTCAGATTGTCATTTTTCCCTTGATTGAATTTAATTCTTATATCGGGACTATCGTTGGACGGCCAACCATCGCGTATTAGATTGTGATAATTATTAATTACACTTACTTTGGATTCACACATTCGACGAAAATTAACCGGCTCCAAGCCAATCACAAGATTTCCGCTTCATCGGCGCGAGCTGTCCTGCCAAAGTTCAACTGATCTCTACTTCGTCCGTTGTATCTGAGATGTTCGGCACGAGAGAGCCAATCAAATCTCAAACTCTATAATTCCAAATCAGTGCGCATGCGCATTTAACAAGGCATGCACTGTTCAGCCAGTCGCAACAGGCAGCTTCGTCGGCCTTTGTGAAGAGATTTGAAATAACTCGTTAATGTAAAGCGTGTTTATCGATGTATTGGATTGTGCCATAACACAAATTATAATTTGAAAACTTCCATCGGGACAATGCCCTAAAATATATGTCTATCCACTAGAAAATACAATATGTTGATAATCAGCTGTTTAAGTTTGTGGTCCAGTGCATCATGAGTCAACATACAGCGTGTGAGTTGCTTCACCACTTAAGCAGGTTCGGTTGTTTATTTTCTGCGAACGTGTGAATCAAGCTTTATTCCGTTTACTTAGACTAAATAGTGAGTCTTTAATAAAGGCTACAAAAAAATTTCTCGAATGATTTGACGAACCTATACACAAATATATTAATTTTAGAAATCTTATATAACTGAGCCGTCTCTTTTCTATATTCAGATTTCCGAATAATTTGACTTTTAAGTGTTAAAAGACACCGCAGCCAATAATTCCTCCCTTACCACTCGTCTGACATATATTATCATTCATTGCTAGAATCGGACGCGGGACCTCTGGCTCACTAGACAGACTCTACCAACTAAACGAAGGTGTCAGACTATTAATGAAAGTTATTTTTCTATTTACAACCCCCCCGCTCCCCCCCAATTCGGGAAATGTTCAATTCTAGTAACTCTTCATTTAAGAATTCATCTGCACAATTTTATTTTCTATTTCAATTTTTTGACCAAAGGTATTTTCTTCAAATGCTTGCTTTAGAGTCTGTAACATAATATTCTGACACAACATTTCTTCTAGAAGTTAATTTTCCCTCGTGGAGAGGGAACTTTCACGAGTCATGTCTTAGTTTCATTCAGATCAGACTAGGTCATTTTTATACTAGGCAGGAAGACCTTACGTACCAACGCTACTCGTACAATGATGATGGAGAAGTTTGATTTCTTGTCCTGCTTTGATACAACATGTACACTCCATTTATTCTGAAAGCTAACAACCTTTCATACACTATGATATGGTGGCACCTAGAGCCTATTATACTTAAAAATATAGTGTTAAGTGACGAGTAGGTTATAAGAAATAGGTAGGGGTCACTGGGGTTGGAAGAGGGAGGGGTAGATAGGAAGCACGGAGGATAGACAAATGTGGGCCAGCCTTAAAATTATTTTAATTAACTTATTGATTATAAAATTTTGAAGTATGATTCATGAACATAACGGATCTACAAAGGCTAAGTTTTTTAGCATCTCGTCTTATTACTCGTTCGGGCTGTATGCCCATGTACTAATTACGCTAATGTGTTTTGTGCTGGTTGAGGCCGAAACTTGAATTGATTTTGTTTGTTTATTGTTAATCAAGGGGTGCCGTGGAACTGAAAGAAAATATTTATCTTAATTTTATATTAAAGTTATTATTATTGTAATGTAAATCTAAAAGTAAATATTTGTTTATGTTATATTCAACCTTTTGCCACCAGAGCGAGGGTAAAAGCAAACTAGCGACACCTAGGTTGAAAGTCAGTCATATCATAGGGTCAGCGGTATCATGGGACTTTCAGCACATGGTTGTGTTTGGATACATTGTAAAGACCGTGCTTCTGAATTATTAAATCAAGATTGTGTTTGTGAAAGTGTTGAACTTTAATCAATTACCCGTATAGTATCAGTTTGTAAAAGGATCCATGACAGTGCCGTCTAGGGAGGCCCATAGTTAGGGATGAGAAAGGTTGAATTTAGAGGAATTGCACCCGTGAGAGTGAGAAAACTATTTAAGAAAAATTTCCCTCATTGCACCAGACCGGGATCGAACACCGATCTCCTTATCATTGGCATACTAGTCTATTTCGAGAGTAGCGCGTTAGACCGTGCGACCATTGAAGCCCGTTTGATGATGTTTCTGGTGTTAACACCCTTAGGAGGAATTAATCTCAAGTATAAAAGCTGACATTTGGGATATCTATATCTCGATTGCATTAGTTCCGATTAATCAGTTGAAATTATTTTACAGAAATAATCGAAAATTTTCCTCAAAAAATATAGGGAAAATTTTCCGTTCCACATCTCTAAGTGTAATCATTTAATTAAAGACTGCAAACTCTCAGGGTAAACTGATTGTGCATATTTGACAAGGGTGATCACGCCTATTTATTGGCTAGATATGACTTGGGTTTTTCTAAGCAAATATTTTCATTTAGGGACTTAGAAGAGATTATCATTGCAGGGTATGAGGGAGTCAAAGTCTCGACCAAAATAGGACGGGTTTATGTGCCAAGAAACATGCATTTCAGAGACTGGAAAAATATTATAAATAAAAACGGTTGGTACATAGAGTAGAAGATCCTTTGCTCGTCCCAGTGCCTGAATAAAGGGACGAGGATAAAGGTCCCATATACCTCAAACACATCTCTATGTCGTGTCCTTAACACATGTCAAATGGGCGCACCCTTGCTTGCCCATTCACTCCCCACCCACTATCACTCTCCCTACAGCTCTTTCCATCTATCTCCCTCACTCAAATTAATCCCCTACAACCACTTTCATTTGTTCATTGCTACATTAATTTATTCTTTCATTAATTCACTCATTCATTCATTCACTCACTGGCTCTCCCCATTCAATTATACTCGCTCTTCTCATCCACTCACATTCACTAACACTCATACTCACACACTCATTCACTCTCTCACTCACTCTCACTCACCTCACACACACTCACACACACACTCACCTCACACACTTACGATCACTCTTCACTCACATTCACTCTTCTCACCCACTCTTCTCACTCACTTACTCACACTCTCTCTCACTCACTCACTCCAGGGTGTCTACCATCCGGGAAAATCAGGGAAAACGGGAATTAGCCGGGAATTTGAAGTGATCGGAAAAAAACGGGAATAAGTCGGGAATTTGGTAAATCACAATAAAAATCCTGGAAAATGATATTTTATTTAAAATATTAAATACAATAATCATTAAATCAGTAAATTATGTAATTTTTTTTGTTTGTAGCTGTGTAATATATTTTTAATTAATAGTAAACAATTTTAATACGAATTAAAAAAAATATTCAAATTTTAAAACTTATTATTATTCATAAAAAAGGTTAATAGAAAAATGAAGGTGGAGA
>CABEEJ010009647.1:0-17538 GCA_901482245.1 Timema douglasi
TTTCACACTCCTCCCTGATGAGTTCCGATAGAATGAAACCTAGGTCAGGGGATTGGGCGGTGACGATCAATTTTCTTTAAGAGACAACCATTACCTCTTTGTCCATTGGCAGCAGCGTAAAGTGTGAACTGTGTTCTTCTTTTCATTGTAACAGCCATATTGTGTTCGTCCCCCTTTTATATGTTTGTATCCACCTTTAGTGTACCTTCTTACAAGTATAATACAATTACCTCATAAAGCGAGAAGAGGTTTTCCTTATTGAGTTATATCATACAGTAAATAAACGACACTAAGAAGGGTCGAAGTGGGGCTATCATATTCTGACCCAGGGGACAGTTGGTAAACAATGATGGATGTAAAGTGAAATGTGAATCCAGGTCGAGAACAACAACTTGTATTACTATCACGAGTACCAACACGGAGGGAGGGTGGTCAGGGGACACTCACCGGGGTTCTGGAAATATATACTACAATGTTTAAATTCCATAATCAGTTCATATTCTATTGTTATTCTCGATTGCAACAAACAAAAACACTATTTTATTTACTTACAAATAGAATCATGTTTATAAAAACTCCCTATTAGCTTTAATCACAGAAAATGTGTCAGACTACATCATTCAGTGCATTCTCTCTAGGTACATTATTGAGGAAGTGTTGAGCGTAGATTGTAAGAACACCAAATGATCTCTCACCTTGCATTAGATATTGATTATAAGAACGGTTTCAAACCATCTTGTATCAATCTTCCGGCCAGACTGACAGTTTTCTATCTCTGTCATTAGAATACACACTGAAGACATTACTGAGGTCACATTGTTGACTGGTTATGTTCATTAGATCGAATATCACTTAGTTCCAGCATTCAGTATCTCCACTTGAATTGTGTACTCAGAGTGACTTTTCCTTAATGGTTTTCCAATATATATCTGTGTAAATGTGAGCACACTTCTTCTAAATTACCCACCTCTGTGGCGTAGTTGGCTAACGCGCTTGTCGTGTTGAGCTCGACTGCTGAGGACGGGGAGATCGAGGTTCGAATCTCGGTCGGGTGAACTGGGGGTGGTTTTTCCTAAATGGTTTTCCACTCTCNCCACCTCTGTGGCGTAGTTGGCTAACGCGCTTGTCGTGTTGAGCTCGACTGCTGAGGACGGGGAGATCGAGGTTCGAATCTCGGTCGGGTGAACTGGGGGTGGTTTTTCCTAAATGGTTTTCCACTCTCTCTCCACGCAAATGCGGGTTCACTTCCTCTATTTCAACCTTCCGAACTCCTAGTCCATTAGAGTAATTAGTACTTAAAAAGCGTATAGCCCGAATGGGTAGTAAGACGCGGTGCTAAATATTATTATTATTATTATTATTATTATTATTATTATTATTATTATTATAAATTCAACCTTCTGCATCCCTACCATGTTAGCAGAATTAGTACACATACGTATAGCCCGAAAGACTAGCAACGCTGGATTCATAGCAACTACAATTCTTTACGGAACACCCCCAAACACAGGTGTGTGTTTGAATGTTGCAGTGACGCTGACCGGGCACGTGTTCGCTTGTCCGCGGGCTGTGCCTTGCTCAAGATATGCGAGGTGCCCGCTCTGTGGACCTGCTTCTCAACTGCTCTGCTCTCTAAACTAGCCTGTCTCATCACCGTGAGTGTCGCGTCCTCTCACAAACATCAACAAGCATCAACATATCAACATGTCTTACTACCCGTTTGCGTTATACGCACAAAATAATAACATTCAATTACAATTTTTTTTTATAATTATAATTTGATAAAAGGTGATCCTATTTTTTATTGAAATTGTTGCATTTAAGATACAAAATTAAGCTAAAATTTGGTGACGCATGCCTTAAAGTAGATAGATAGTTAACTTGTAGAATCAATAGGCATTGATCATGCCCGACTAGTAATCTGCCGGAATACCTCAGTTCAAATCTTGGTGCTAACAGTTTTTCAAATAGATTTAAATATTATATACTGTAGCGATCCTATTTATTCAAAGTTTAAGTGAACCTATTTTTAAAAGTGTGTAAACTAAGTTAGACACAGGACTATTTTGCAAATGACACTACAACCAACTTGTAACAATAATTTCCAAGGATCACCCGAAAGACAAACGTGTCAAGTTCCCAGAAGTGCATCACAAGTTGTGTGTAACGAGAGACAACGGTTTTTACAGGACAAGGTGAAACAGGTGCGACTGGGGTTCGCTCGAAGACTCACCCGGGGACTGTGCAGGGAGCCAGGTCTCCCCAACGATCTGCTTGCCTTCTTCCCACTCTCAGAGCTGAGTCCAGACAGACAGGTCTGCCAACAGATGAGAGAGATGTTGAGGAAGGCGATTGCGGCCAAGAGACTTAGATACAGACATCTGGTGCTCATAGAGCAAGGTCGGTAATATCTGGTTCTTACTCTTTACGTAGATGATTATAAGTTATTCTAGTTTATGTGAGGCAATAATGTTGATTACGTCTGTTGTATCGGTCGAGCAAATGACGAGTCTTTATTGACTTCTCCTTTGATCATCTTTTAAGGTGGGATGTTAGTCACGGTCGGCATTTTTTCAATTTTTCTTACAAAAAACCTTCTTGACCAAAATAAATCAATTATTGCTATAATAGTAAATAAATTGTTTTAATTTGTAACGAATAGTAATCTCAACAGTTATTGAATATTTGACATGAACAAAGTAGTATTTGACGAGAAACTCTTAGGTAGAAATAAGAAGTGATGTCCAAATTTTACGATGCACATGACATACTCAAGGACTGTTTATATGTATCGTTACCTCTCCTTCACGCTAATGTGTAGTACAAAGCTAAATGATAGAAGCAGGGAGACATATTATAGAAGTAAGAGAAATGAATCGGTAACAATAATACATTTATTATACAAATACATTAAAGGTAATATTGGGTTACAAAACTTATTGATGGCGGAACATTAGCCAGAAAGAAACGAGGAAGGTGTGTTTTGTGGTCGACTAAAAGATGTTGGAAAATACAAACAATTTACATGTAAGAATCATGCTCACATAACGTATGGTAACGCACGTGATGAGTGTAACAACATAAATGAGGCTGATTCTGATTCTTAAAAATGTTTAGATTTTTAAAAATTTCATATTTTTTAATTTGTTTTGTTTAGCTGGAAGTTTTATTGAGAGCTAAGAATCGTAATACCAGTAATAACCCAGTTTGCCAGCCCTACTTGTCATATTAATAATCCCTCCTCTCATACATATCTTGTGTGTTGAGAGATGTATTAGTATTCACGTGAGGTAATGTTATGTTTGTCTCCAGTGGCTGTGAGCACAGACCAGCTCATAAACAGCCACCCCCACCTCCTGGTGGAGCACAGCGTGGGGGTGGCGGTGTTTCTCTTAGCCTTCCATCCCCTCTTCTTCGCCATAGACTCTTGGTTTGACCTCTACCACGTGCAGTGCGCTCTAGAGCAACTCTTGGAAGCGCTCATCACCGCAGCGCCCTTAAGGATGGATGACAAGTTCTACAAGGACCTCTTCACGGCCATACATAGCTCCAGGAACACCTTGGTGCCACAGGATGAAGTTGCTAATAAGGTACAGCCTCCGCATAGGATATTTCATTTAGAAAATATCGCCATTTCCACTTATAAATAATTCGGTTACTAAACGAATTGTTAAAATTAATATTTCATATTGTTTGCTAGAAATATTGTTTTAGTCATATTATTTTTTAATTATCAATATCAACTTTTATAAGCATTAAAAATTGAAATGAAGTAAATTTCGCAATAAGATAATGTCTAACGAGAGCTCGTACAAAGCACATAGAGGAATGTAAATGGAACAGAAGACGTGATCAAGCATAATTACACTAAGGAATAATAAATGAAATATAAAACACTTCAAATGTCTTTGTTTATGATTCTTATGTTTTCTAATAGTTACTGAAGCATATTTTGAGGAAATATTAGATTATTAAAAAATCAATTGTATTAGCTTTTATCAAGACAGAGGAAGCCAACCTGAAAGGATATTTCTACTTACACCTCCACAGTTGGACATTGTTTTGAATTTTCGGAAATATTTATTTTCCATATGAAGAGACATTAATGAAAAGTAATGTAGAAGTGGGAAGTGTAAGAGTTTGAGAAGTGTTTGTTTCTATCAAGACCTGACCTTCCTTCACCATCACTTACTTTACATCACTGTACAGTGTTTCTACACCGTCTTGTTATACATTTACAAGCCATCATGCAATTATACATTTTATTATTGTTGGTGTAATTTTAATGTCCTTAAAGACATGAGTGTTTAAACAATTTTTATTAGATTTTTGAGTGTTGTTCTTATTTTTAAATTGTGTTTTTTAAGGGTTATTCCTAATTAAAAACCCCGATATTTCCATTTAACTTTTTTTCCAGAAGTATTTATATTTATAAAACTGAGTGTCATTCCTATTTTAGTACCTATATTTTTTAAATCTTAACTTTTAATGACGTGATATTTACATTTAAAATAAACAACTACAATATACTCTTAACATTTTAAAATTATGAATATATTCGAACTCAACTCGAACTCTGGTGCTTTTAGAAATACTTGACTCGAATGAAAAACCCAAGTGAACATGCCTTGGCTATGTGAGAAGTTATAAATCCGAGAGTCGGGCTATATCTCTTGAGAAGAGAGTGGGGGGTAAAGAGAAGGCCCGAGAAAGTATCTCGGGAGCAGCGCGTACCCAGGGAGAGGGGCTCAGCCCCTGGCATGTACTCGATAAGAATGCAAAGAGTGATTTTTTTCATACAACATCTCATTATATACAACATTAAATATATATGGTTCTAGTGTACTAATACATATTATGGCCTTAATATCTAGGATATTCTTATTCTGAATATACAGTGTTGATTGGAAAAAACAGCCTTACAAACAAATGCTAATAACATTTACATTATAATTATCTCTGTCCATTATAATCTATTCCTCCCGTTGTCTCGTGCTGATGGGCGTAGTTTGCTTCCTCTCCGCCAGATGGGGTACGTGGATACTCCAACTCCGCTGGCTAGGTCACCCTTTGTTGCAGTTTAGGGCCAAAAGGGGGGAGGGGGACTGGTCTGCATGGGGGAGTGGGTTTGTCAAACTTATAATGGATACGACAAACACTAATCATCATCATCAACTGTTTCCAGCCTATGGATAAGTCAGTTTAGTAAAATACCTCCATCTCCCTCTATCCTTGAACCATTCTTCTCCTCTTGCTTGAACACTTTCTGTTCTCTGATTCTCCCATCTCATGTACTCCCTGTACCCCACGCTTTCCTGGATAACTTCATTCCTAATCCTGTTTCTCCTCGTGACAGCTAGCCTGCTCCTCACAAATGTGAGACCCATTTCATCCTATTCTGCTATTTCATATTTCTGTTCTGTTTCACTATCATCTCTTTCCTCTTCCAGGTTGAACATCATCTCAAAATATCTCATCCATAGTTACTTTTCTTCCAAGTTCTTCCTTTTTCATCCATCATTCTAACTTCTTGTCTTCTCTCTCTCCTCCTGTTTATTACCTGCTATATAACACCTTCTTACTTCCTTCCACGCCTCGTTCCAATATTTCTGACTATTTTTACATCCAATTGTTCCTGGGTTCCCGTATCACTTGCTTCATTCTTCCACCAAGTTGTCTCCCATTCAACCTCTACACTTATATACAGCTCTGTCCTCTTCCTTCACACCCTTATTCTTCTTCCTTGTCTCACTACCTTTCTCCAACATTCCCACTCCAACTGTATGCAGTGATCTTATGACCTTCTCTTTCCTTCCTGTACCAGCTGTTTGCCACTTTCATTCTTCGTTTTCTCCCTGTCTCAGCACCTTGTTTAACTAACTACTTCTCCTGCTGCTCTTACCATTTCCATATTCAGTAGTTTGTTGTTGGTGTTTTTCCTTGTTTCTCTCTGTCCAGTCTTCGTTTTCTCCCTGTCTCAGCACCTTGTTTAACTAACTACTTCTCCTGCTGCTCTTACCATTTCCACATTCAGTAGTTTGTTGTTGGTGTTTTTCCTTGTTTCTCTCTGTCCAGTCTTCGTTTTCTCCCTGTCTCAGCACCTTGTTTAACTAACTACTTCTCCTGCTGCTTTTGTCATTTCCACATTCAGTAGTTTGTTGTTGGTGTTTTTCTTTGTTTCATCCTCCATCTCTTTCCGTTTTGGACTTCTTTCTACACAGAAAGAGTTTGGGATGAAACAGGGAAAATCGTTGGGTGTGGACAAACCTTTCTTTGATACAATACAGATGTTTTGGTTGCTAGTTTTGTTTAAAATTTTCTTAAAATTAATTAATTTCAATACATTACATAATAGTGTGTTTTTTTTTCTCACAGAAAATGTGGGTAGCGTGTGAGTTGGGGCTAAGTTTGCTTCCAAACCTCCAAAAGGGAAGCGGGAAGGTGAAGACCCCAGAGAAATTCCTGCTGCCAGTTTATTTTGAACCATTCTCACAAACTGGTTGGACAGATTACATCCCAACATCCCTGGCCAAGAAACTGAAGTCGGGGAAGGGAGGTCAAAGATCAGCCACTAGCTCACTGGTGAGTGAATGTCTATATTTTAGGAATGTGTGAGACCGAGAACTTATTGTTTCTAATAATACTGTAAAGACCTGAAGCTAAGCCCCAATTTCTCCTCCAAAATATCACTTTTCACCATTATTGTCACTCCTCATTGTGTAGTTGCCAGAAACCCTGATCTTTCCACCAGACTTCACTTAAACCCGCAATCTTCACATTTCCCACTGTCCTTACATTCCATAGTCCTGTGTTTGAAGGGAAAGTTTTATTTGTTGATCACTCCCCCTGAAGTAGTCCTGCACAAAGATCTGAAAGGGGGACTACTTTACCTCTGCAATTTCTTGTTCCCGTGACAAAAGGGGCTTTCAGGGAAACTTTGTATTTACTTTAATAAACATGATTTACAGTTTTGTACTTTGATAGAAAGTTTTCTTGTCTTGTTCTTGAGTCTCAATATATTTTCATATTCTCATCTTCTGATCGTCTTGAAATGAAACAAGTGGATCTCGCACATCCCTGGTATATTTAAATTGCTATAATAATATATGGAAGAAAAAAATCGCTGATTAACTTTATAACACTATATACAAGAAAAATGAAGAGTAAATTAATATAAAGGGGTGATTTATATTTATGAGGGTAGATCAAAGAGTAACACTAGACCCTTCTCAATTATATCAATGCAACTCCTTAAAATACAAGCTTTAAAAATATCTGAAAGAACTTTTATACAGGATATTAAACTGTCAAGAAAAAACTATAACATTGCAGTTTTGATAGCCATTTTAATGTTCTAAATAGTGGTTGGTTGTTAAAAATATTCCAGGAGTTTTCTGACTTGTTAGAAGTGCAGCCCCCGGGGGATATGAGAGTGGAGGCCGAGGATGAGGAGAGTGAGGAGATGGAGGAGATGGAGGAGATGGAGGAAGGTAAGTCACACAAACCTCCAACAGACCAACACCAGTGTTGTTACTGACTAGCCCCGGGGGATATGAGAGTGGAGGCCGAGGATGAGGAGAGTGAGGAGATGGAGGAGATGGAGGAGATGGAGGAGATGGAGGAGATGGAGGAGATGGAGGAAGGTAAGTCACACAAACCTCCAACAGACCAACACCAATGTTGTCACTGACTAGCCCCTAATGTTGGGCTGGAGATGTTTTGTTCTTTTCTTAACCAGGATTTGAACTGTTCTCTTGGAAACAAACCAAGTGGTACCAGGTTTATTTCCTAGAAGGGCTGATAAGTTAGGAAGAACAATTAGAAAAACTTTGGCAAAAATATTGTGGCTAGCACATCAGTTTAATACAGGTACAAGAAATAATTTATCTTAAACTTCATTTATATATTTAATAAGGGATAAAATAATGTGTATGAAATAAAGCACATTAAGCAAAATATAATACGAGAAAGTTGTAGACAAATAATAAAGCACAAATAAAAGTAAAAACACTAGAACATATTTACACACACACTTCAATATTTCTATTTTTTGATGTATTTTCCTGAGGAAGACGTAGGTAGATGTTGGGTGTTAAGATACTACCAAGCATCGAAATATTGTAAATATCTGTTAGTGTTTCTACTTTTATTTGTCTACACCTCTGTCCTATTTGTTTAATAACATATAACAAATATAATAACATATAAATGATAAAAGAAACTGCAGCCAAGACTAAAATATATAAATGATTTAATATTACTTTTTGGCACAGTTTTCTAGTATTAACATATATTATTTCTTTGCATTTATTGCATCTTTGTTTTAAAAATATGAAATATTCTTGTTTTGTGTGTATCATAAATGTTGATCAAAGTTTATTATGTGAGTGTAGAGAGGAACAGAATGGAAGTGGATGAAGATGAAGAAGAAGAAGAAAACGTAATTACTTACCATGGCTCATCAGATGACTCAACAATCGGTGTGAGTATATCTTTACAATCAAAATAGATCCAACTTTTAACAAACAGAATTAGACTTATCTTATAAATGTTAAACTTAATAATCTAACTACTGTGAATTCCTGAGCACCTTTTACTATCGAATTAGACAATATAGTTCTTGTTTGAGTTGTAGTTTTAAATTATCAGGAACAGGATATTGTTTTTAAAATACAGTTTTTATTACCATCTGCTCTGATAAATCAATCTTGCGTTGAATTCAAGAAATAAGATAAGTTCATTGTGTTGGTACATGACGTAGTTATGCAACTTATATGGATTATTCACTAGAACTTTCTTTTCAAATTGACTAAATGTATTTTATTCTTATTTTCTTAAAGTCAATGTGAAGCAAGTATGGCCAGTTCTACTTCCTTTAAAAATGTAATGTTGGAACTATGTCAAATTTTTTTGTTTTTAATTTACTATATTATATTAACTATAATCTATCATATTAAATATAGATTTTCACAATAATGTTTTGTAATTAATTTCTAGTTCATCGATCAACTTTTGTCAAGTCCTGTGATTTTATTTAAAAGTGGCTTTTCGAGTAAGTTGTAGTGTGTGATGCTACGTAACGTTACTGGATAGAAAAAGTTTATAAAAATTAAATGTTAAAAACAATATTTCTTCAACCAGGAATAAAATTTTACCTAACTTTTCCAGATGATGAAAATGAAACCAGAAACCAATGAAAATGAAATCAAGAAACTATGAAACTGATAATTTTCATAACTAAACCAGATCTTCCCAAAGAATGACATTTATTTGTTTTGAAAATGTTTTAAAAAGTGTTGAGGTTTAGATCACAGTTTATCTGATTTTTTAAAAATATTTTTATATGATTAATCTTAGTTATAAAATGATTACTGTCAAAGGATTTCTAGTAATAATTTATATCTTTTTTTATATTTATATAGTAGGTACTTAATTGAATCATCGTCATGGTTATCCGACTAAAAGCAATTTGGAAATACGTGTCATGTAAGTTATAGGGAAGTAAGTCGACCTAAAAGGATATTTAAGAAAATTTATTAAATATTATGCTTTAAAATTACGGACATAAGTGAAGAGAAAAGTTAATATGTTTTTTATACTACCAGTCATCTTGCTTTCCTTGCAACAATTTACAGTGGCTCCAAATTGTTTTAATAAGTCATTAGAGAACTTCATTTCTATAATAACTTGTTACAAATTTAAGGCTGCACTTCTAATTGTTAAAACTATGAAAAATACTTTTAACTTAAAAACCAATTTATACTCGACTGATAGTTTTTTAAACTATTTACTAAACAAGTCTGAGTGTTTAATCATTTTTCTTGCATTCCATATACAAAGAATGTACTGAAAAGCCCTCTTGCAATGTAATGATAAATGAAAACATGTCATCTGTGCTTGTAAATTTAAGTGATCATGTATTAGAGAAACATTATCATAGTTCATTACTCAAGAAATTGAAAGAAAAATATTTTTAATATCATGTTTATGTTCTACTTATGTAAATAGTTTCATTATATCAAGCTTGTACTTTAAGATGTTGAATAAAATATCAAGTAACAACATTATGGCTACCCGTCCCTTCCCTGTCACACTTAGAATATATGTGGGACACTGGCTAGTAGTGTACACGGTCACTTCTCTCTAGACCTCTAGACAGAGATAGAAACTACCGGGAGCTAAGTCTAGGGTCTACTTGAACAAGGTGTTGATATTTGTGTTTTATACCAACAACACGACAATGACAATTATTACTAGTAACAAAACATGACAATTTATATGCCCGCTTACAAACTATAAACAGTGTATTTCAATGAAGTATCTCTTGTACCATGATGACGAATCTTAACAGTTCATTTAGCATGAAATAAACACAAAGTTTATTTATAATTAAATATTGTTCGATATGATAAGAAATTAAAAATATATGTGGTTTTAATACTGAAGGTTTGTTGTTCTTAAGATGTGTAAAATAAATATTTAAGTGAGTTTTTCACTGTTCGCTACCAACTTGCTAACAATACATCCATTTCTAGAAGTATTATTCTTGGGCCGGCCCCAGCCCCACCCGTACCAGACGAACACGGTACCATAAACCTAATTTCAGTTATATCAATTGGTATCGGGAGGCTATTTTACATAGCAATAATAATATTTTTACCTATCCAAAATATATTAATTTAAGGGTAGTTTGATTATAGCCAATTATAGAAAATCTCGATATGTTGGAAAGTGTCCTTAAAGATTGAATTCAAAACGGGAATCTGTGGATAGTTTATCATGATAAATAGGAAGAGGTCTTTTTTTACAAATAAATAATGTTATGGTATCGTAGTTCATGAAAAATTAATCCAAGATGGTGTGTTTGTTTTTATCAGTAGAACTTATTTAAGGGTAGTTTACTAAAAATCTATTTTTGAAAATTTTCTGCGGCGCTATATTGTACAATATGTGACAGTTTGTGCAATTGTGTTGTCACATTTATTTTAATATTTTGACTAATTTTAAATATGCCCAGTATGGCTAGCTTAGAGCATAATTAATAGTGTTTCGTTGCCTAAGCCCAATGGGAGTTTTAAAAAATGTGCAGCTTTGGACAGAACTTTAAAACAAAACACTAGATTTTAACAAATCTAAGAATAGTCAGTTAAACTCTTAGATAATAATGCGCATTACATGATTTTAGGGATTGCGTGCAATGCAGTACCAACAATATTTAAATTTGGACAAACTAAAAATTGATATAATTCTATCTGTATGAACAAAACAAATATAGGGCTAATATTTATGGGAGTCTTTCACAACTCTACTGTGTCATACATTGTGTCCATTACCCTAGTTTGGTAGGAATTAGAATAAAAGAGTATTGGTTAAAACATATACCTTTGCGTGTAGGCAAAGTGATAGACCAGTTGGCGAAAAATCACCCTCAGTACGGAATTCGAACCCTAACCCTCCCGACACTGACAAACCAGACTAAATAAGCATGCCATTTAACTACTTGTACGCCGATGCGAGTGTCGAGATACTAGGTTTGTAATATTTAAATATACTGATGTAAGATACATTTCGATTAATATAAGAAGAAACCTTTTTGACAGCTATAAAGATACTATAAAACATTTCATATAATCATGTGATCTTCGGCTACTACTTTAGAAATATATTGCCATTATCATCATATATTTCCAGCCTGTAGCGTGGCCAGTTTAATAATATGCCTCCATCTTCCTTTTTCCTTCCACCATTTTTCTCCTCTCACTTGCACACTTTATTTCCCTAATTTTCCAGAAGACTCGGATTCCCAAGATATGTAGGGTCGATAAATACACTTAGTACTATAATTGCCTCCATTGGGGATCGTGGGGCAGATTCAAACTCGTGTTGGGCCCGCCGCACATTGGACGCAGGGCAGGCATAGCACAGGAAGAGGTTTCTGCATGGCACTGCACATATGAAGCGAGTCAGGGAGCTTTCACCCAGTGGTACAAGACGTGAATTAGAGGAATTTCTGATACATTTGGATTCAGAGTCAAACTCTGAATTAAATAATTGTAATTTACTCTATGCCCGGTGTCTAGTAACTTCTAATTCTTCACATGTGATATACAAACTACTGTAGATTAATTTCACTAACTACAAAAATCTAGAATACTACACTTACCGTTTGAGTAATTAAGTTAAATATCAATCTTTTCCCATAGCTCATCTTTCAGCTTCGTCCTCGTGTAGTTTGGATTGCTTGTTTCTTATAATACTGGATGGTCTTGAACTAATTGAATAAGATGTTCCATCACAACACACAAAAGCTACGTGACAGAGGCGGAGAGGACCCAGGTAAACTGTACGTCTATTGCAACCAGACAGAGGCGGGAAAGAGTTATCCCTACACTGCACTCTGTGTAATGTGCGGTAACTCTGTCCCTCTGCTGCGCCTGCGTCCAAATGTGAGGCGGGATTTAGAGATGGGTCGTTCGCGAACGAATGGTTTAAATTGAACAGCTCCTCAAGGTGAACGACTCGAACTAGTTCGAATTAAACGGCACAAGACAATCGAAAGATTTTTCGGCCGACCTCGTACGCAAAAATAACGGGACAAGAAGTATTTTCCCCTGCTCGTTCAGCAAATCTACCTCCTCTTCGTCCCCCCTCTCGACAATAAAGCCAAACAGTGAGTCCTCACAGGTAGGGGTGGTCCCTAGAGTTTAGGAAGGCTACAAGAAGTAAATTTAAATGCTTCCTTAGAAACTCACCTATTTTAAAACTGTCACGTGCTCTAAGGCAGCGCACCGCAACCTACGGCCTACGGGCGAGATCTGGGGCACCGACTAAGAGGCCTGGTTTGACGTAGATGGTTGAATAATGTCTAAATTCACTTGTATATCTATAGTATCCACATCGTCGACAATTTGCTAACTAAATTTAATGTGGTTTGATCAACTGATGTTACTTACTGAGGAAACTCACTTCGGAAAGTAGGCTATTTGGCTTTAAGCTTTCTCATTAAGTTCCCTGTAGAGCCGCAAGCTAAACTGACGATTTGTGAACAATACCTACACTTTGCTTATTTGTCTTCAATTTCGGAAAAGTGATCCCGAAGTTTACTTTTTTTTAGTGGCATTTTAATTTTTTTTTAACAAATAAATTTTCATCTAACTATGTAAATACAATTATACCACTGAATAAGCTACTTAGTTAGTCAGAATAAATAAAGTGCTACTTTTAATGAGTTTTAGATTTTATTCATCAACATAAATAATACAACAATTAGTTTAATAACCATAAAAACTTATTACTCAAAGCAGGCCTTTGACGCGAAGGAAATAGCTAATTTGCATGGTGTTTTTCTCCATTTGGTAACGGTAAGGTGGTAACGGACTGATTCTGCAAAAGGATTCTGGATCTTTTGAGAGATAGTGATAGAGTATTAATCAATGGCTGTCGCCAGTGATAACGAATCTCGTATTCCGGTTCTTTGCTTGATAGAGCAAGATCGTCACAGAATCGATTTTCAAACATATCGTTAGGAAACGTGATTTAATAGAGGACCTGTGTAACGAGGCTAAGTCCACAGCCAATTGAAACACGCGGATTTAGCAGAAAGAAAATAGAAACACACAGGATATGGCGTCTACAAGGTAGATAATAAATAACAATATTTTTATTTAACTACCCTCTGTAACTTAGTTCTTAAATAGTGTACTTCTATGAAAACATACCCACTTGCTCTCAATAACAATTAAAGAAAATGTTCGTCAGTAGTTTATATTAGGCTCATTAATTAAATTTTATAAAATATTTAGATATTATATTCGTAGGGAAATTACGATCTTATTAATACTAATATTCATATTACAACTGTACAAACAGTTGTTCCTTTCTATATACCAAACCCAATTAGAGAAGTGATTCGTAGTAGAAATGTTCTCAAAAAATATTATTCCACCTAAAAACCACCCATATTATTTTTACAAAGATGTGTAGTAGGTACCTACTTTATAACTATGTGTTCATAAATAAGTATTAGCTTTATTTGATTTTTGAATAAAACAGAAGCATAAGGCCGTAAATGAAATCAAACGGCTATAATAAAAATCGGTTCCCTTTAAAATGTTAGGGTTAGTCCTTATGTATTGTCTGGCTGGAAACATTTCAAATAGGATTCTTCTTCTATATAGCAAATAGAAATTATTCTCTTTGTTTTAATGCAACGCATATCGATTTTATTGTTACTATTATATGTATAGGAAGACGGAACATCGAATGGTAATTGTATTTATATAGTTTGGTAATTATTGTGATTTTTTTACATTCTTTTACTTTACACTTTTTCGTGCTTATTTGTTGGTAAATATAAACCTACTTAAAATATGGACATTTAGCTTGAATAAAAAAAAGTCAACATTTTGGCTATAACACCCAATCATCATTTGCATTTTCTGCGACTTTTATGGATCTAAAATATGACCCTTTTTACACCAAATAGATTTTGAGAAAAGCTTATGTTTATAAAGTGTAGGTAGGGCCTACACTAGGCTTATACTAATATGATTGTAAATAGGGGATAAATAAGATAAGCCTAAATCTTAAGCACAATCTCACCTCACATGAAGATGGATTTAGTACTAGTTGCAGTTTTATATTATAACCTCTAGCATAAGGTGTTACCACTTTTAAAATCAATAGATAGGCCTACACCGTAACTGAACATAGATACAATGATCACATCTAAAATAGTTAGTTTTCTCTGACATCTTTGGGTATAGACTCTTTGAATTTTCATTTAAACACACACACACACACACACACAAAGGGTTGGCCTAGCTACTAAAATCAATCTGTCACATAACCTAAACGTTACATTTAGATTATCTTATTTAATATTAATTCAGGAATTGTTTTGTTTTGAATTTAGCCGAATGTTTATAAAATTAAACTAATTTCAGTAATACATACCGTAGGTTAGTTGTATTTTAATATCTACATTTGCAATAAAAACACATTTAACAACTATAATATACTTTTAATAAATTAGGCCTACTTGACTAGATGATGTGCTATTGTTCCAAACACCAATGTCCTTCATGTCTAAAAGATATTTAACTCAAGCCTAGCCCAAAATTGAGAAAAGTGTCTGCCTTCGGCTTTCATTAAAGTATACAATTATAATTCCAATAAGTTCAGCATAAAATTATGTGGCAATCTGTGTAAAGGTAGAATTTAATTCCAGTAATTATGAAATCTGGTTCAAACCAATTTAGAAGCGTTTGTGCCTCTTTTTAAAAGTTAGTATACAAAGAGCCTAGGCCCAAAAATTTCAAGGCAATTAATTATTTTAGGTAAATGATCATTTTCAATTATGTTCAGTTTCTTTACTCTATTTGCTAGTTGATATTACTATTCACTGAAATAGGTAAATCCTGCTGCAGGCGAGGTTAAATTGGTCCGAAGGCCTAACTTATGTCAATCTTTAATATAACATAGGCTTTTATCAAAAATTAATTTGATGTAAAATAGGGCTGTGATTGGAACAATAGCACATCATCTAGTCAAGTAGGCCTAATTTATTAAAAGTATATTATAGTTGTTAAATGTGTTTTTATTGCAAATGTAGATATTAAAATACTACAAACTTACGGTATGTATTACTGAAATTAGTTTAATTTTATAAACATTAGACTAAATTCAAAACAAAGCAATTCCCGAATTAATATTAAATAAGATAATCTAAATGTAACGTTTAGGTTATGTGACAGATTGATTTTAGTGGCTAGGCCAACCCTTTGTGTGTGTGTGTGTGTGTGTGTTTAAATGAGAATTCAAAGAGTCTAGACTCTAGACCCAAAGATGTCAGAGAAAACTAACTAGTTTAGATGTGATCATTGTATCTATGTTCAGTTACTGTGTAGGCCAATCTATTGATTTTAAAAGTGGTAACACCTTATGCTAGAGGTTATAATATAAAACTGCAACTAGTACTAAATAAACTATTTGGTGTAAAAAGGGTCATATTTTAGATCCATTAAAGTCACAGAAAATGCAAATGATGATTGGGTGTTATAGCCAAAATGTTGACTTTTTTTATTCAAGCTAAATGTCCATATTTTAAGTAGGTTTATATTTACCAACAAATAAACACGAACAAGTGTAAAGTAAAAGAATGTAAAAAAAAAATCACAATAATAATCAAACTTTATAAATACAAATACCATTCGATGTTCCGTCTTCCTATACATATAATAGTAACAATAAAATTTATATGCGTTGCATTAACACAAAGATAATAATTTCTATTTGCTATATAGAAGAAGAATCTTAACTGAAATGTTTCCAGCCAAACAATACATAAGGACTAACCCTAACATTTTAAAGGGAATCTATTTTTATTATAGCCGTTTGATTTCATTTATGGCCTTCTGATTCTGTTTTATTCAAAAACCAAATAAAGCTAATCTAACCCTTTATACTTATTTATGAACACATAATTATAAAGTAGGTACCTATTACACATCTTTGTAAAAATAAAATGGGTGGCTTTAGGTGGAATAATAATTTTTGAGAACATTTCTACTACGAATCACTTCTCTAATTGGGTTTGGTATAAAAAGGAACAACTGTTTGAACTGTTGCAATATTAATATGTATTTATTTAATTTATGAGTTTGCAGGTATATATATTTAACTTTTGTATTAATAAGATCGTAATTTCCCTACGAATATAATATCTAAATATTTTATAAAATTTAATTAATGAACCTAATATAAACTACTGACGAACATTTTCTTTAATTGATATTAAGAGCAAGTGGGTATGTTTTCATAGATGTACACTATTTAAGAACTAAGCTACAGAGGGTAGTTAAATAAAAATATTGTTATTTATTATCTACCTTGTAGACGGCATATCTTGCGTGTTTCTATTTTCTTTCTGCTAAATCCACGTGTTTCAATTGGCTGTGGACTTAGCCTCGTTACACAGGTCCTTATTAAATCACGTTTCCTAACGATATGTTTGAAAATCGATTCTGTGACGATCTTGCTCTATCAAGCAAAGAACCGGAATACGAGATTTGTTATCACTGGCGATAGCCATTGATTAATACTCTATCGTAATCGCTATTGTTCAAAAAATCTTTGGTTATGAACGAAGACCCATTAGCTGAAGTTCGGATGGTCTTGAACTATGATATGCAAAATCAAGTATTCGTTCGCGAATGACTGAACGATAAAAATGAACGACTCCTTTCACTGAAGTGAATCACTTTGAGCCGTTCCCAAGAGTGAGTGAACCGTTATGCCTATCATTTATCTATGTGCCCATCTCTAGCCCTTATAACCTCTTAATTATTTTTTTTCTTTTAACGTAGTCTATGAGATTTTTAAACTATCACATATGATGCGCTCTATGAGCGATTTTGGAACCAACCCTCCCCATCTCTTTCTCCTATGGGATGTGGTCTAGGGGTAAGGTGTCAGACTTCTATGCTGGCGGCCGGGGTTCAATCCCAGGTCCCGGCAAAGATTTATCTGATTACCAAA
>CABEEJ010009648.1:0-17533 GCA_901482245.1 Timema douglasi
CACTTACGCTAATGTGTAATGGTAGGGTGATTGTGAGATGAAATGAAGGACCTACAGTTTAACGTGGAATCTGAATCACGGTGGAGGCCTGGCATTCCCCACATTCACAAGATGTCTTGTATAACATATAAATAAATAACCTTGTCATAAAATTCCAAACTGTAAAAAAAATTTAAAAAAATAGATATATATATCTAAAACTCACCTAATTGATCGTGCAATGTTCCGCCATATGCCATAGCGTTACACGGAGCGCCTCAATTTGGTTTATTTTATAGATTTTCGTCGACACAAACCAGTCAATATCCGGAAACAAAACTTAAAAAAAAACAATTAAATTGAATGATTTAATCCATGGGTACCGTTATATTAAATAATATATTCACAGCACAACTAGATACTTGTCAACACCAAAACCTTAATAGGCTATTATGAACACTGTAGAGTAGAGTGGGGAATGGGATAGTTTCAATAATTAGTTCAACAATTGTATAACATTGCTAATATAGTAAAAAAATACTGCTTGCACATTTTATATTTATCGAATTAGGCCTACTTGATACTTTGATATCAAATCAACTTCAAAGTTACATATAGCAAAAGCTCTTTCTTTACCACCACACAGATGAGGGGGTGGGAGCTTCTTAATATGTCATGTCTATTCACAACATTTAAATCTTCCTTTTCAGGAAAAGTAAAAATACATTCTTAGACCCTTTCTTTTGAGAAAACTAATCTCGTTAGAATCTTAATATTAACTGATATTCCACTTTACCCAAAAAGTGCACCTAGGTTTTTTCGTTTTGAAGTTTACTCTAACATAATATTCTACCCAGAGTATGTTTGTGTCATAGTCAAAATTATTATCATTTTCATAATATTGTCACAGAAGTTTTGATTACCTAGGTCAACAGGTCATTTATATATTATGTTAATGGTGTTATAGAATGTAATAAAAGATTGTGGCATTTAAGAATTTTTGAAACACTTGAAATAATGGTTATAACTAGGGTTGTATCTAGTTATAACACTTTAAAAAAATAATATACAGGATGTTTGGCACATGTCCTCCAGTTTTCTTTTATACTAAACCTCTTGCGTGGCCTTTATTCTAAAATAAAATAATTGATGAAAATTGGTTGTATGGATATAAAAATAAACTAAGATATATTATTTCTCACATCACTTAGGTTTTCATATTAAATTTTGAACAAACGGTTACAAACAGTTAAATAAAACAATATCATTGAGTCAATAAAACTTGCCTACTTTATAATGTGTAAAAGTCCTTTTTAATTCCACTACCAGCACAAATGCATTTAGCTTGCTACCATCAGTCAAATAGCCTACACATGTGCAATAGGAGTTTACTACTTAAAGTGGTTTAAGGGAGAACTATAAAAAAGTGAGGGAGATTTGAAATATATAGTTAGTATTTGTCCCATTCCTCCTGTGTCCCATAACCTACCCACTCTCCCCTATGTACTATTGGTAAATGAACATTTTTGAAAAAAGTTCTTTGTGTTAACAAAACTTTTTTATAAAAATTGAGGCACCTAAATTATAATAATACTTACCACGGCGTCTTATTACCCAGTCAGGCTACACACTTAAGTACTGATTATGCTAATGGGTTTGGAATTGGGAAGGTTGAATATAGAGGAAATAAACCTGCATTTGTGTTGATAGTGGAAAACCATTTAGGAAAAACCACCCCCAGTTCACCCGAGCGAGATTCAAACCTCGATCTTCCCATCCTTGGCAGTCTAGCTCAACACAAAACTAGCGCTTTAGCTATCTATGCCACCGAGGCGGGTCCTAAATTATAGCTCAATGGTGATTTTACGCTTTTATAAATTCACATAAAGCAGCTACACTAGATATTTCTTTTTTAAGTAATATACCTAAATTCTGTAAATTATTAACTATTGTTTTATCATTATCTTAATCTAGATACCAGTAATTTATTATGGTACCATAAATAATACCATATGTCTAGTAATGTTAATATTATTAGGTATGGTCAGGGTGTCTACCATCTGGGAAAATCAGGGAAAATTGGAATTAGTCGGGAATTTGAAGTGGTCAGGGGAAAAACGGGAATAATTCGGGAATTTGGTAAATTACAAAATACCCGGGAAAATGTTGTTTTACTCAAAATATGAAATATAATCATTATTAAATCAGTAAATTACAATGTGTTTCAAACTGTCTTTTTCTATTTGTAGCTATGTAATATATTTTATATTTTTTATAATTCCTAGTAAACCATGTTAATACAAATAGAAATACTGTTTATTTAGATTTTCAAACTTATTATTATTCATAAAAAAAGATAAATAAAAACCGTGAGGTAGGGGGATAGAAGAGTGTGACATACTTTTGAGTCGGAAATTTTAGGAAATGTCCAGGGGAAATCAGGGAAAAAGTCGGGAATCTCATTGGTCAAGTTGAGTAGACACCATGTAATCCAATTCTTGGTGTGTTGAGTCTCAATAATAATTCATTTTAATAGGTCTAATGGCAAGCAACGAAGAAAGCATGTTTCCAACCCTTAATAAAAGTGGACTATAACCATGTACCTATTGGTTATCAATTTGTAAGCATGATCTTAACATTTAGTTGATAGGCCCTACATGACACATATTCAGAGCTTTAAATATTATAGTTGTAGGCTTAGGTCTAGCAACCTTTCTTTGAATATCTGAAATATGTTTTCTTTGTAACATAAAACTACCAAAATGCATTTCTATCTACAATAAACACACCAATATTTGTGACATAGCAATATTAACATTAACTTTTTTAATTATTGATGCACGGAAGGTTAGGTTTTGCTACTTAGGAATGGCTTATAACTTTTTTTTAAAAGAATTAGTAAATCATATGTATATTTTCATATTTTAAGCTGCCCCAACTGTATTGGCGTACACTAAGATACATTCTGTTCAATGCTAATGTAGGTGAGTACATTATAATCCAATATCTGTCTAGTTCTAGTAAACCTACACACAATTTTAATAATGATATGTCCCAATTCTTAATATGTTGATTGTGAATAATAATATATTTAGGCATTTAGGGAGTGTTTGGTTTACAAGAAAAAGTGGATCCGACATTCAGAACTATAAGTTGGACCTTTTTATTGTTGTTCTATTTTTTTATTAAAATTATTTGTATTATTGAGGGCATAATGAAAATGTGCTACCACAGTTTTATGGAATACTTAGCTTCTGTGCTTGACAAACATTAGGCCTACTACTTAATCAAATTCAAACACCTGTTAACTAAAAAATTAATATGAACTCCACAAAAAGGAAGCATAGCAAAAAATAAAAATAAAATCATGGTGACAAACATAACTACCAGCATTGGCACATAAAATGTGCCTAGATTTAAATGAATCAATGTTAAATTATTATACCAATATATAAGATGGGGGGAAGCTTATAGCCCAAATAGGTAGTAAGACGTGGTGCTAAAAACAGGGGTTAGGGGAGGGGGCGTCACTCCACTTGCTCCCCAACCCTTCTTTTTTTACCTTGATGCTATAAAAATAACACATAGCATCTAGTTTTATGTCTTAGGCTATGGCAATACTTGCAACATGGTCGCTTCAACAAAAATGTTGCTAGCCTACCATATTTAACAGCTAGAAAAAAAACTATTAGATCCACTATCATGTATTTATACATCAAGTCATGTGATCTGCAGCTCTCTGATAGTTATTACCGTATCAATAACTGTAAAATAGCAATAATACAGTTATATAGTAATGTTAATGTTGACCACAAAAAAATGTGTTTGTATATTCTAAAAAGATGAAAATAGGACTATAGCTTTAATGCCGGTTGTAGGTTATGTAAGAGAGAGTCTTATGACCTTGAACTTACTAACCTTTAGACAGTATTTTTCAAATTATAGCCACATTCCTTCATACAATAATATTGTTTAATAGATAGTTTCCATAGTACCATGTCTCAAACTCCATGGCCTCAGTCTTCAATCGAGTTATACTGACCAAGCAATCACCTCAGATAGTGCTAACTTCTATGAAAAGGAAAGATAGTATCATGTGGTCAGCACAACAAGTATCATATCTGGACTTTGAAAAACTAAACCCCATTCTAGAGGTTATTGTAACACAAGTAGATTAAAATTTGAGCATAGTTAAGAAATATATATTCTGCTGTTAAAAAATATATAAAGGAAATTAATAATGATTTTTCAAATATCTTTTATTGTAGATATACATTTAAACTTAGATTTTTATGGCCTTACTAGATATATTTTCATCACTATTTTGGTTTAAATGTTCAAACCTTGAATTTAAGTTCTTGTGGTTTATAGCCTCTTCTTGCTCACGAGATTGGTGCTGGAGCGCCATGCCTAAAATGCCTTGAGTTTTGTCCTGGATTAGATTTACATTATTGGAGGTGAGTTGACTGAAAATAATTTTATTATATAAGTTTTTTAATTAGGGTTTTTATAGCAGAACAAAATGAGAAATTGTTACCACACTATGGACTATACAAAATTAATGTGGAAATAAAGAACAGATAGTTTGAATACTGTAGTTACATTCTAAGAATAATTTTTAACTTAAAGATATAATGCTCCACACATTTTTCTTCTCTTTATCAGTATTATATTCAAAATAATTTAAGATGGCTGCATATATGTAGGGATCCTAGAAGTCCCGATTTTCCCGGGACAGTCCCTGTTTTTAATGTGCTATCCCTGTGTCTCGACATATTGAGTTCGGGACAACAATTGTCCCGGTTTTCTTAAGCACAAAATATTAATGCATCAATCCAGTCCACTCACAGTAAGAGATGAATGATTATAGGGCGTGGTGGCGGCGGCGCGTCTCACCCTCGTTTGCTGCCGTGAGAGTAATGTGGAATGTGTCTGACATGTGGCAACCGCCTTTTCAGTCCTCTCCTCATATTTTATCTATGGTTGCTAGTCTGCCACGCAAGCAAGTTAGCATTGTTTATGTTATCTGTGACTGTGATATAGTTTTATTTTATGTATGCCAGTATTGTTTTAGTATGCACTAATTGCCAACAGTATTTAAAATGCCTAAAAGGAAGTGTGTTTTCAATGACCCCGATTGAAAGAACAATATCCTTTCATAAAGAAAACATATATTGGTGGTGAGGATGGAACCGTTGAATGTTATTTATGCCGAGCTATTTTTAGTACTAGTCATGTTGGGAAATCTGATATCGCCGATCATTTAACCACAAAAAAACACAAAGGTGCGGTCTCAAAAAGGTCTCCCAAAAGTTTGAGCCATTCATTGACTACATTCTTAAAGAAAAAATAGGTGGGTGACCAAGAAAGAGAGCAAGCTGCACAAGAGGCTACATTTGAGTTCCACACAATGAAACACAACCATAGTTTCCAGTCTATGGACTGTACCTCATCAATTATGAAAAGGTTTGTCAATAAAAAATCACATGTGGGCAAACAAAATGTAAAGCCGTTATTACCAATGTTTTATCGTCTTATGCCAGAAATAAAATAATTGATCTGAAAAATGCAAAATATTGCTGTTTAGCTAAAGATGCTTCAAACCACATTGATTTAAAGGTTGTGCCAATTATTGTGAGGTATTTTACTCCTGAAAAAGGCATTGCAACTGAAATATTAGAATTTGGCAGACTTTCAAGTGAAACATCTGGCATCCTTTTTGACCACATTTTTGAACAAGTCGAAAATCACGATATTTGGTATAAAGTAATAAGAGTCTCAGCAGACAATACCAATACTAATTTTGGTGGAATGAAAATAAAGGGGGAAAATAGTGTTTTTACTAAACTCCAAGAAAAGTTAAACAGAAAAATAATAGGAGTTGGGTGTGCAGCGCACATAATTCCTAATTGTATACCTACAAACTACAGTGAGTGTGGAAACTCTTAAATCTTAGGGTATAGTAAAACATGCTGGTTGTCTTTAGAACCAGCTCTGAATCGTTGAGTGGACATGTACAGCAGACTTAAATCTTATTTTTTGTCGTTAGATAAATGCCCAACAATGTTGCGTAACTTTTTCAATAATCCACATTCTCTTATATTCCTTTTGTTTTTGAAGTCACAGATGGATATTTTTTCACATTCTATTGAGAGAATCGGGCAGGATGAGCCAACAGGATTTGAAGGGAAAAAGGAAATCAATCTTCTAATTTTGAAGCTTTCAATGCGAAAGGCCAAAATGTTTTTTAAACAATGATGTGAAAAAAGAACTTGAAAATCTACATGAAGAAGGTTTAGTGACACTAGACTCATTCAAAAACTCTGTATCCGATTTCTACAGTACTGCAATACAATAGATACAAGAATGGTCCCTTCAGACATTGTGTGTTTTCAAAAATTGATTGGGTCTCCTTGATTTCACAATTTGGGTGTGATAAAATCTCTGAATGTGCTGAATAAATGAAGGCTATCTTTCCTAAAACCATGACAAACAAAGATAATATTTTTTATGAGTATACTCCTGTATAAATGTATTTCGATGAAGATAAAATTTCTGAGTGGAATAGCAATAGGGATAATTGCAAGGTTGGCAACAGGTGGAGGGAAATATTTGCACATTTTAACAACGAACAAATCACCTACAGTGAAATAGAGTTATTAGTCAGTTTTTGCTGGACGTTGCCTGGGTTTAATGTTTCTGTTGAATGCATATTCTCTCTCATGAATGCATTATGGACAGATGAAAGGAATTGCCTTCAATTGGACACAGTGAGATCGCTTCTTATAGCTAAAACATATTTCAAGGATGTTGCATGCTCTGACTTTTTTGAGATAATATCTAAGGACATAAAACTTTTAGAGCAAATACATTCCTCACACAAGTATGAGTATGCCTCTGACTCTGGAAAGCCTCTGCCTTCAATGTAAACCAGTCTGCCCATCCAGCCTCAGTCATCAGGAGCTTCCGGAAGTGGTGTAAGTTCATGAAAAAGCAGAGGATGTGGACGTGGAGATGAAAAAGAATAAAGAGGTAGTAGGAGAGATAAGACGCTTTTTAGTTTATCTTATTTAAGACAATGATACGGGTTGAGATAAAATGTACATTTAACATGTTTGAAACATGAATATATCTTAAATGTGGTTCTAATAAAGCTCAAGTTAAAAGGGAAATACATAATTGTGGTCTCCCGCCCCCTCCCCCCTCATTTTTATGTGTGTCTTGGTTTTGGATTTTTGATAAATGGGATACCTACATATATGAATATTTTATGTCATTTTAACATGTGATCTCAATGTTTTTGGCATAGAAATATTATGCATATACACTATCAGGGCCAGCTCGTGCTCTTTTCCAATCCTAAGAAAAGCATAAAAAATTTGCCCTGGACAAAGCATGAAAATGCTGCTCTCACCTCTCAAGACATTAAAAAACCCTCATGATTCCTGTAGCCTATTAATTGAAAAGATATAATATTTACACAAAAATACTAACATAGTAATACAAATTAAGAATGTAAATGTACAAAAACAATGCAGTAGAACTTCTCTAGTCTGCCCTCGGCTAATCCGACGCGCCGGTCGGTCTGACCACAGCTCAAGAGAATGCATGCACCGACTTGTTGATAACTGGTTGGCCATTGTTGACGCACCATTGTTTACTAGTCAGTTGTTTTGCTGCCTCAGTGAGCCGGCATCTAGCCTCTAGTGCGTCGTAATTACTCGTGTGTGGATTGTGTTTTATTTACGTAGTTTTTGCATTGCATACAGTATGTCAGGAGTAAAACGTAAACATGTTACTCTTCCTTTAAATGAAAAATTGAAAGTGTTACAGAAACTGGACAGAGAGGAATCACTCCAAAAAATTGCTAAGAAACTCAATGTGGGAGTTACTACAATAAAGGACTAGAGGAAAAATAGAAAAGATATTGAATCTTTTATTGTGATGGTAGATGGTGAGAAAGAACTATAAACTAATCTGGCCTTTTATGCGTTCTGACCATACTCCCAGTCCCACAGGTGACAGATTATCGGGGTTCTACTGTAGCTTAAAAATGAGTTTTTTGTGCTTCAGCTTTAACAAATTGTTCTACTAGTTCTTTGAGCTCAAATGTTTGGGCTATTTTAAATTCAATAAAGAGAAGTGCAAGCACACTTAACCCTACAATACTATTGTCTCAACTTTTTTTCTTTTTGCCATTCATTAAACTACCCTTAATTTTAGGGTTAGATATCCAATTACAAAAACCCCTCGGGGTAACCCTATGAAAACCCTAAATAGCAAATTTTAGCCCGATCGCTAAAATAGTTTAGGCTCTAGTTGGAGGTACAGACAGACAAACAGACGGAAATTCAAAAACCAATTTTTCGGATTCGGGGGGTCATGAAACGTCGAGATTCATCAAAATCTCGAGTTTGATTTTTTTGACGATCACAATACTTTCTTTACCTGTAAGATAGATAGAAAGTAAAAATTGATTTAATATGTATCTTCATCATCAACTGTTTCCAGCCTGTGGCTAAGTCAGTTTAGTAAAATGCCTCCATCTTACTCTATCCCTCCACCATTCTTCCTCCTTTAAATGCTTCCAATCCTCTCCGCTCATTTGCACACTTAATGTTATCTGCTACTCTCATCTCTTTCTTGGCCTCTCTTGCATTCTTTTTCCTACATACCTCATTACATGCCCATACCAACTCAATATTGCTTTCTCTGCTATCTCATGTAATCCCTGTACCCCCACTCTTTCCTAGATAACTTAATTCCTGGTCTTGTTTCTCTTCGTGACAGCTAACATGCTCCACACAAACTTAATTCCCATGGCCTCCTCTTTGCTAGTCACTCTTAAATTCAATGTCCATGTTTCTGCTGCACGTGTGATACTAGGTACAAAGTACACCCTGTACAACACTTCCTTACACTTCATGGTCACTTTCCTTCTCCATAGCAGCTCTCTTACACATCTATAGTAAATGTGTATTGTTTAATAAATTACTTATTTAATATCATGGTATGTTAATTTGTTTTGTTTGGCGTAAATTCTCATTTTGTATCGTATCTCTGAAACTATTTGAGAAATGAAATTACTTATCATTACAAATATGTAGATCTATTTATAATACAAATATTTTTATCGAAGCATATTTTTATAAAACCAATAACTTTCAAGCTATACACAAATATATATATATTTTTAACTTTTCGAACACTAAAGGTAAAAGTATTGCGACCGTAAAAAAAACCTAACCTGAAATGTTGATGGGTG
This sequence comes from Timema douglasi, assembly GCA_901482245.1. Classification (NCBI taxonomy): domain Eukaryota; kingdom Metazoa; phylum Arthropoda; class Insecta; order Phasmatodea; family Timematidae; genus Timema; species Timema douglasi. Next base: position 9,245 of record CABEEJ010009648.1, read on the forward strand.
TCAACGTCTCATGACCGCTTGAACCCTAATAAGTGGTCTTTGCAATTCCGTCTGTCTGTGTGTCTCTTTAAACTTAAAATTAAGAGTAGTTTATTAAAGGGCGAAAAGAGAAACAGTAGATTTTCTCAAAATCGGTTCTAAAGATTTTGATTAAAATTTGTATCTAAGATTATTATTATTAAGATTATAAATAAACTGGTTATTTTAATTTTCCCATGAAAATGACTTTTAGGGTACCTTACAGAAGCTGAAATTTACGTATTTCTGCAGCTAGTTGAGATACTAAATAACTTATTATTGCAATATTGTACTATTAAAAGTAAAAAACTTTTATATGGAATATATCCTTATAAAAGCAATAGTTTCTGAGATATTGGCAAATATATTGATACAATTTTGTGAGCTATAGTTGTAAAGATATACTACTTGAGTTTTAATGTAATAATTCTCTAACGCCATAGAGCATTTAAATATAAGTAAGTCTCTTAAAAAGTTTGTTATTTTTCCTTAAACCCCTTAGGAAAAATGTTTGTACAATAATGATCTATCTCCTTCATTTTAGACTCATTAGTCAATATTTACTTTTTTTATTAGTCAAAATTTATAAATGAGAAATTTAATATCAATGCAATGACATGAAGATGTGTAACACCTAATAAAATGGCAAAATTTTTAACCGGAAGTCAAAATTTTAATACGAAGCGTTGACCCCTGTGGGCCCAATATTGATCTTTTTTTATCGGTCCAAACATACAATTGAGGATATTAATTCTTTAAAAATAAAATTACAAATTTTAAAACCGCGACTCAAAAACTGTTTTACATAAGGATAGTGATATTTATTCTTAGGTTTGCTAGTGTATATTATTTTGATTCACATATTTTATGAGTTTTGAGTAAATATTTCCATTTTTAAACAATAAAGTGAGAAGGTCTGTGTGGAGCTCCATAACATTCATTTTTACAGATCATCTTTCAAATATCTTCCCAACTTACGAAGTTTAAAGATCCATACTATTTTTTTTTCTTGTTGCTGCATTTTACTAGGCCTACCGAGTTGGGAAATACTTTTATCACTATTTAAATTGTTCACCAGTTACTTATGTTATTAAACACAATCCAGAGGGAGTTTTCTTGCTCAAGGATGAAAATAAAGAGAAAGCGCAAGAGCATTTTGGAGTAAAGTCGGTTGTGTGGGTGTGAGGTCAAATTTGTGAGCAAATATGTGTTACTCAAGACAAAGGCTAAAGGAGAGATAGTTAAAAATCAATAAAGAAATTGATTTGCAGCTTGTAAGGGGGAATAAAAAAGTCTACATTATTAAATAATACTGAAATAATATATGTATATATTATTTATTTTTATTTCAGAAAATTGTGTCGCAATTGTAAATGCAAAAAGGAAGACCATGATGTAAAGGATGATGATGGCTATGAACAGTTTCATATCTTGCTGGGAAATAAGAAAATCAAAATCAAAGCAGGTGATAAATACACCTACCTGAACATTTGTTTTATTTCAAAACTAACGTGTAGGGCAAAATTACTTTACTAGCCAAAATATTTCAATATAGCATATAAAAAATTAAGAATTTTCTTTCAAATTTTTCTGACATTTTTACATAGAATGTATGTAGTAAAAAGTTTGACGCAAGTTTTAACATTAAGTTATTATGAATCCAACTTTTCTCTAAATGGTTAACATATCTTAACAAATGCATTTTTTTATTCGTGCTTTACCGGTATATTTTAAATATTTAGATACTATACCTGAAGTCTGAACACAGAAATCCTACGATTTCTGCATTTTCTTACTAGTTAGTGCTTTAACCTAATCACATAGCTGCCCATGCACACAATAATATTTACACTAAAACTCTCTAATGATTTGATTTTGAAATAAGCCGATTGGCTATAACTAAGAACATTTTTTAAAGTTTTCTTTCCATACATGTTAATTTTCCCTGGCAAATAATTTTTAATAATGTTCATATTTATTTGGTAAAGAGTGATAAATGATAAAATTAAATCTTCTTTATTATTCTTTTATTCCCTTCTCCTTATTTGAGCCTTAGTATTCTATGATTACATATTTCGGTGTTATATGTTACACCATCTTCAGGTTTTATTTATGATGACGATGATTTATTTTAAATACATATTATCGAAAATTTTGTGAACTTTTGAAATATTATTACTATCATCATCCCATAAAAGGTTTCTTACATAATAATACTTCCAAATTTCACAAACCTTTCGAAAATATGTATTTAAAATACATCATCGTCATAAATAAGACCTGAAGATGATGTAATATATAATACTGAAACATGTTGTTATAGAAGACTAAGACTCGAATAAAGATAAGGGAATAAAAGAATTGTAATGAAGATTTAATTTTATCAAATTATTTTTAGCTAGTGCAGCCAAAATTGAACATTTTAATGATAAGAGCTTTTAATATTAAAAAATGTCTGCCTCTGTCAGGTAAAATTAACTTACACATATACATATATTTCTCAACATGTTATTTGATTGAGTGCTAAAGAAGAGTAAAGATGCATTTTTGATTGACTTAATTATTTTATAGGACTTATGTTTATTTTTTGTGGTGTTCGACCTTTATGTTTAGTAGAAAACTGAATTTACATTAAATGGTGATTTCAAGTCAAGATCTTTAGTTTTGAATTTGAAATGATTTTTTATTCTCTTTAGAATCATTAAAATATTAAGAAATTGTTGTTAATTAATAACATTCTTGCTATGCTATCTTTGGCAATGTTTAAATTCATATTGTTATTCTGATTGATTTTTAAAATTTTCAAAATTATTTGAGTATATAATGTTTTACATAGTTTTTCTTTTTACCAGTTTTGAAAATTAATATAGCAGAAGTTGAGAAGGTTCTCTCCAAAGAAGATGTACAGAATAAAGGTGGCGTTCCATTTGACTGGGTTCCACCAAACGTGCCAGAAGATGTGGTAAGTGGTTACTGTAATATTTATAGACCTTGGCACATAACCTATTGTGGGAGCAGATAAAGAACAAGTTTCCTTCATTGTTAACACTTTATTACAAACTGTTACATGCTTTTGATATGCTATGGAAAATAACTACAATGGCTATGCTGTGCAACTTGATACCATCATAACCATTATGTCGCTGAGTGCTACACTGGACTTGGACTATATACTTCATCTCTGAGAGAACTGTATGGTTACTATTGAGAAACACCATTGTCATTCTTTTGTTTTCATGTGGTCAATCTTCTCTTGGATATAGAACAGATTTAGCAGGTTCATCGATGTTGCCAATAGTTGCTTCTTACCTCAACACATTATCTTTTGACATATCTGAAAGCGAGGAGAGTTGGCAACAGTTAACTGAGAGAGAGCAAAGAGAAATATTTTCTCCATAAGACCTGCAGTTCCCTCAGAAATGATATTGGGGATTAGCTAGCACAACATTCGCTGGTTTTCACCTAAGAGACTCATGTTATTGCTATACTTTTCTTTGAATCCTATTTCAGACCTTCATTAGCCTCTATGCTGTCTTAAATTCTAGGATCTCTCTTTATTTGTATTGATAGCGTAGTTAAACGGTGTTTATCATTTGAATGACTTTGATTTTAAAATTTAATAAAAGCTGTGTTCTATACATCAAGACATAAATTTATATTCACCGAAGTGGACATGAAGACACTTAAATTCCTACTTTATCATTTATTGACCAGATAAAGTGGTTAGTACTAACTTTGTGTTAAGTTGATTCATTACCGGAACTCAAAACATGACGTAGTTAAGGGTGTCTTTAATACTAATCTTATTAATACTAGTCTCATGAATGTTAGATAGTACTAATATTATTAATAATAGTCCCATGAATGTTAGAGAATACTAATCTTTTTAATACTAGTCTCATGAATATTAGAGAATACTAATTTAATTAATACTAGTCCCATGAATGATATAGAATTTGTTTATTTTCAATTTGGTAAACTTAAAACAGTTCTACCTCTAAAATCAACACACTAATACACTTGAGCTTTGGATACTCTGCTCGATTTAATAGTGACTAGCATTTTAATATGGTCCTTAACATGAACATGGACCTGTTCCAACTCTTTCTTAAGGTTACTTAATCTGCATCTCATATTTATTACACTGCCCCAGATACAAACCTAAATTAATATTATACAGAAATCTTTATATTAATGATGAAACACATTTCATTTGTGATCTGATACCCAAGCTGTTACACAAAAACATGAGGGATAGTTAAGTTAATACATAGAAAGTTTGATGTTAATGATAAAAAGAACATTTGATTTGTAATCTGATATCTATTCTGTTGCACAAAAACATCATGAGGGTCCTTTACATGAAAATTTGTCAATTTTTAACTCTCAGATACTTGGAGCTAAATAACAAACATAGGCCTACTTCTCTAAGGAAAGGTCATTCATGCTACTTGGCATGATGCTCTTAGGCCCATAAATAATAAACATGAGCTTATGAAGAAGAAAAAAAAACATCATGTCTCTAGAAAATTTTATATATATTATCTATCCATTAAACCTAAATAAATGTCATATCTTATGCAAAAAAAACAATCAAATGGAGAAACCACATGCTTGTACAATTAATTTTGCATGATCCGTTTTGGTGGCCGCATGGTCCACAGCATCACTCTCATGTTAGACTAGACTCCCGATGACAGGAAGATTGGGGTTTGAATCCTGGTTGAAACACTTTCCGCTAATTAAGTGCCCTAATAAATAGCAGTTTGGAGTACTTGTACCACTGGACTCAGCTGGCTTAAGATAAATATTAATAAATCTCAGGAATTGCTATTTTAAACTACTCGTTATCTTGCAAATATCACGCAGACTCTCTTACTTTAGATAATTATTAATAGCATTTATACCCTCACTGGTCTGCATGCAAACAAACCTATCAGTCTCATTGTCTCTGATTTGCCAGTGATGTAGAGGGCAAGGTTCGAATCTAGGCACAGTGTACTTAGGTTTTTATGCCTAAATGTTTTCCCTTTATTCCTTATACACTATTGCAGTTCCACGCTAATGTAAATACACACTCTAAATTATATTTCCCATCCTCACCCCTTTGGTATAAATGTGTAGATTGTCTGGAGAGATATTGACACGAAGCTTGGAAAAAACAACATTCCTCTTGAATACAACTCTTTATTTAAATAAACTTGAATCTTAAAATGACTGAAACACTAATATGATCAAATCAGATACATAAAATTGTTAGCAGAGTGCATTTTTATCTCCACTCACATGGGCATAAACTAATTTGAAGACTTACCCTATAACAGTGTTTGTGTTTTCATGAATGACATTAGCCATGTACTTATTAAGATTCTAATTAGTTCCAACACCTGATTAAGATCATTCTTTGACATTAAACCCGCCAATAATGCTACAGAGTCTCAAGAGTATATTAAACTAGTTTTTAAGCTTCATGAAAGAAGGAAACTGCATTAGTTTAATATTAGTTTCAGTATAATAATATATTAAGCATCATTACTCCTACATTTTTATTCTTAAAAGTGTTCATCCTACTATTCTTAAGAAATATTCATATTAATCTCAGCTCTTGCATTCTCTCTTATTCTCATATTACCACACAACAACCTTAAATTAAAGAGTGGAATCCCCTTCTTCAATGTATCACATACACTTTTTCTGTCAAAGTATTTATAATAAATTAAAATTATATTAATGTGTTATTCTTAATTGATTAAAAAAAACAAGCCTCATAAGTAATTATTAAGTCTATATAATATTTTGTTTATCTTAATAGCAATTTTGAATATTTCATCTTCACACAAATATATTTCATACTACACTTTTCATTGTTAATGGTTTCATTAATTATATGTTCAAGGCTTCATTATATTTGTTATTAAATGCAGAATATATTGATATCATTACTGCATTAAGGTAAAGTTTATTTGTAAAAAATTGTCACACCATCATATAAATAGAACACTTATTTTAATTCAGGTTGCTGAGTATATGCGCCATATTCCTGTGGATAAGCTGCCAATTAGTGGCAGTGAGGGTGCAGTATATCGGAGGAAACAACTTGAAAGACAAGTTCCTCTACATGATTTAGATGCCTCAAAATGTGACAATTTGTCTCAGGAAGAAATTGAGGGGTAAGAATATTTACTTTTGGTATTAAGATTAACTTATTAACAATTTAATAGTGAATGTGCATTGAGTTTTCATTTCTCTAAATATTAGATGTATACAAACACAAGGTAATACAAGTTTGGTTTTCACATTATATAGCATTCAAATAGGAAATTATAGGAATTACAATAACAAATATTTCAAAGACTACTCAGTGTTGAATGATGCTAATATCTTCTAGCTAGTTATAACAATATTCTTTTGAATAACAAGACATGATTATTAGTAGTTTTATTTTGCTAAGTGTCTATGCTAAATTGAGAGTATAAAAATTAATAAATTGCTTCATTTTGTAATTTTCAACAGTAAAATATACACAAGGATTATTATATTATTTATATTAGCGACAATATTTTATATTTACGGGCTAAATGTGAATAAACAAAATTATAACAACATATGTTATTATTATTTGCACCGTGTCTTACTACCTGTTTGAGTTATACGCAAACAACATATGTTTTATTAACACAGGGTGTGTATTGGTTGTCAGGAGTTTTCTGGTAGGTTGTTGTGAAGGTGTGTAGTGATGGATGTTGGTCTTCGTGGTAATGTTTTTCTTTGTTTTCTTGGTCGGTTGTGAATGTGGCCAGTCCAGTTATGCCAAGGAGGGTGGATGGAGGAGGGGTGGGAGATGTTTAGTGGAGGAGGTCTAGTCTCTTGGGTATGTGGGTGTTTGTGTGGGGTAGGCTCTTCGTCTGAAGAGTCTTGTCTGAGGATGTCTGCGAAGTCCCAGTTCATCTGGGACCAGGGAATCGTGTTGGAGGGTAGTTGTCTGGGGTCGGAGGGGTGGTTGGAGGTCGGGTTTATTGAGGGAAAGGACAAAATGAAATGATGAGGGGAGGGGGGAAAAGGGAGTTGGCCGTTGTAAAGTACCTTGTGTCCATAGGTTTTGCAGTCGTCTTCCCTTCTTTTTTCCTTCTTCCCTTGGAATGGGTCATGAAGAGTTGATTCTTGATAAGTCCGTTGTCCAAAGATGTTATTGGATGGGTGGGAAGCTAAAACAGCTGGACAGTGGCGCTACCTTAAGAGAGCAGGAAACTGAGGCAGCTAGGAAAATGCACTACCTTATCATAATCAAGGGAATAGAAATAGAATAGTTTGAGTTCTATATTCCCGAGACTGTATATTTAATGTTTTTAAAAAATAATACAATCATCATCATCATCCTTCTATCAAAAAAATCCATTTATCCAAGGATCACCTTTCATTTTCTTTGGTAGTTAATAAAGAAAACATACAAATAGAACAGGTAAGTATAAATTCTTAAACTTTAAGCTAAACACTATGAGATGAAAATACAAGATATAATACATAAGTTAACAGTTTGAAGAATGTGGGGATCTTAATCTAATTATTATTTACAAAAATAATCAATATCATAAGTTTCTACTAAGCTCCAGTGGCGCTACTTGGGTTGGGTGGCTCACTCACTACGAGTAAGCTTGGTTCGGTCACCAGCAGATGACATGTAACATATGATAAAGAGTTATTCAAACTACTATTAGGGATATCAAGTCTTTGATAAATAGGTGAAATGGGGGTTTACCCTTTCATAAGGATGAATTAACATCCGGGGACTGGATGTTGTGCCTGTCTTAGTCATAAGTTAAATTATAAGACATTTGAAGCTACAGCGGGCTTAGCAAGCCGGTAGTGGAAAATTCTGGCTTGAATAACTGTTCTAGGTCACAGGCTGGGAACAATAATGGATGCAAAGTAAAAGTTATTGATAAGCATATTAAACTCATACTCTTGAAACTTCGGTCAGCAAATGTAAGCTTATTATTGATTAAATATATACAGTACATTTCAAGAGGAAAGGTTTGTGTTCTAGGAGGTAATAGTACTGGCCACTCTAAGGAAAAAAAGTTTATGTGAACATGTGTCCTATTTTATATATTGTAGATTAGATGAATCAATAATAAAAGTAGTACAATTATAAAAGCACTAATATATACAAGGCAGTGTTATGACAGGTAGTTATTTAATAGCAACACGTTTACACACTTTTTCCTGGGAAATTCAGCTATTTTTACCAGGGCCCAGAATGTTGATGACATT
>CABEEJ010009649.1:0-17533 GCA_901482245.1 Timema douglasi
CCCCAGAGAGGTGGTTCGGGAGCGCTCGGCTTGCCACCGAGTGGCCACGAAGCAAGGGAGGGGAATGTTTAGCTAGAGATTGTGAACATAGAAGGGGGAGAGGGGTAGAGCATGACTGGCCGCTTTGGGAATGCAAGAGCGTTACATAGATAAATAAGGAGTAGAGGGGTGGTAACAACTGCTATTAAACTAGTCCGGTAAGGTGATCTTGTAACAATAAGAAAATAACCAGAAACTTGTTATCTATCTTCATCACAAACTGGAAAAGTAAACATTGCTCATTTGTTTCCAGTGTTTGAACGTGTGTTATCACAACCTTCAAAAGAACACTTCTCTCCTCCTTTACCAGCCATTTTGTTCTCCAAACTAGAATCCATCCTTTACCAAGACACACCTACTGAATGGATTCTAGTATTGTTCTCTCTCTAGCAATTATTGGTAATGGTGCTGTTTGGTTTGGTAGGTCAGTGATCCGGGTCGGGGGTGAGGGGGAGGACAGGAGGGCACTACTGGGTCACATTGTAAGCACTTCTTCCTCGCCCTTGCAACTCTTCTTTTGGGATAGGTTTATTATATTTTACAATGGTCATGGGTCATTTACAACTTTGCCAGTTCCTCTAAGAAAACTCACCCTACTTCGGAACCTAAGTCTTATAAGAATGGTTCTGTGGCGTGAAAACACGAGTCCAAATTTGAAATTACGTTTGTCAGCGCTCCTCTGCGGTGACTCGACAGAACTACAGTTTCCATTGTTCCAAACTGGACTGAATTTTGCCCTATCCTTCGTTCCCTCTAGTGTTATCTCTTTCTCTATGGTGTGGAGAACGGTACAACTACTCTACTCCTTTCATCTGTAACCTCTGCAAGGATTGAATGTAGCTCTCGGTCCTGAACACCGTAAGGCCTCCTGGGAGTGACTGCTGCGCCACCACGCCACCACGGCACAACAGAGTACTAGCAATGTGGGAATAACATCTACCAGAAATTGCAGTGTCCATCTCCACAGCGAGCACATTTGGGCCATCCTGGAGGTCCGTTCGCAATATCACTTCTCCATCAACGTTTGGGGAGTTGTGGGAGATATCATACCTGGGTCGTATGAAAAGCCTCCACGGCCTCCCGGTGAAAACTACCTACACTTTCTGCAGACCGTTCACCCCCGAATACTGGAGGACGTTCCGCTGGCAGCATGGCTGAACATGTGGTCGCTTCAGGATGGATCCTTGACTCATGACTGTGCAGGGAGACCCAAGCTAGACGAATATTGAACACCTTGCGATTTGGTTGTGGGGGCCCCACCGAGGAAACTGTGTAATACCACCGACACAGGGTAGGCCGCCCCTCCCATCGTCCAGCGAACAAGACAGCAGTATCTCGATAACGAAGCGGTCCCGGCAATATGTTGTCATCACACTAGGTTAATTTTTTATGTAGATTCCTTTGCACTACTTTATTGTATACAGCTACGAATCATCCTGTAAGCTTTTTACAATATTCTTAACTTTTGATGCGTAACACTTAATAGAGTGGAACCCTTGGTTTTATCTGACGGAACCCTAGGGTTTGGAAAATACTGGAGAGGAAGGACCACTGATGATAATCTTCATACAGGTTCTTGTAGTCGTGCAAAGGCTTGTTTTGGTCCCGAGTTTAGACACCGGTGACGTGTGATATGTTGTAAATGTTTGTACGTCTACCATAACATAGGAGATTACCTCAATTAGCCCCCGGGGTATGGTGGATGTTCTTGACAGAGTCTGTTGTTTGATTACAGACCCTTCTCCACGGTGGTCTGCGCTGCGTGGCTCCGCAGAGCTGCGCGCGTACAACAGCCTCCCCCGCCAACAGGACTGTTACTCTCCACGCCACCACAGCGCTCCAACATGGCGACGACGAGAACTTCCCTCCGTCCCCTCCTCACCCCTCCTCCTTCAACAGGTCCTTCCTCTCCCAAGAGGACCACTCCACCACCTCCTCCACGTCCTCTGTGTTCCGGGACCGAGTGAGGACCTCCCCGTACCCAATGGCCAAACAGAGGAGACAGCACTTTGCGAGCACTTGCAGTGAGGACAGTGTGAACAGGATACAGAACCCCCTGGCGGGCGACAAGAGAACCATAGACCGGGCCAGGTCCGAGGAGATCGCGGCACCCCACCACGGGATACTCAGGAACCCCGGCTCGTCCCTCGTGTACCTCAACAAGGCGGGAAACCTCTCACCTCTCGGCAAACGTCACTTGTCTTTCGACATCGACACGGGGAGGAGCTCTCCTCCAGTGTCCCAACACCAGAGGAGATCCTTGGTCCTCGGCAGGGACGCTGTCACCGGGTCCTCATCGCCGTCCCCCGTGACCGGCCGGCACTACGTGGCGGTGGAGTACAGCGGGAACAGCGACAGCGGGGGGGAGGTGGTGGCCACGCCTCCAACACCCAGTCGCCGGTTCGGGCCAGGGAAGAAAGAGGACCCCACGGGGTCACCGGCCTCCGTCAGGGCCAGCTCCGGGGAGGATTTCGATGTGGAGCCTCTGAGCGGGACCGTGTTCAGGAAAGTGACGGTGAAGAAGAGGAGACAGGAGACGCGTCGGTTCGTGGAGAGTGGTGAGTGAAGTGTGGAGTGTGGAGGGCCAGTCCTAATGCTACAAGAGCCTATAGAGCAGAACGACCGTGTCTTGCACCACCTTACCAACACTGGTTTAATTTCTCACGATGTCACTGAGCGGTAAACATCAATCAAACTTGGGTGGTTCATTATTTTGACCATTCCAGGGGTTGTAATGTAAAACTACCAATGGCTGTTGCAGGGGCCTAACTCCAGACGTATTAGTTTTAAAAAGCACCGCGTCTTACTACCTTTTCTCTTTAAACGTGTATGTACTAATTACGCTAATGGGTTAGGGATGAGCAAGGTTTAATTAGAGAAAATGTACCAGAATTTGCGTAGAAAACTATTTAGGAAAAATCACCCTCATTAAACCCGACAAAGATTCCAACCCCAATCTTCCTGTCATTGGTAGTCTAATCTCTTGCGAAAATGACGCCCTAGACCATGCGACCACCGAATCAGGTTTTTAATCGTGGTTTACATAATTTTTTACTTTCCAATATAAATTTACCACAAAAGCTTTAAGACGTCAAAGAATGTGTGAGCCTACTTAAGTAGCAAAATATTGTGGAATGTCAGTAACAATTAAATGTGAACTCTGATATACACAATTGTAAATATCATTTGTTTTACAATTTAAGAAATAATTCAATAATTCAAAAGTTGTTTCTACCAAATGATAAGGGTCCTTTTTTAGATTTCATGTAACGACTTTTTCAAGTGTGTCCCAATGCAAGAGAAAAACGAATTTGAGCTCAAATTTGGATTTTTGCATTCAATAAACTTGACAAATTATACCTTATGAAACAATGAACAATTTACCGCAAAATAAAATTTTAAAAATTAATTGTAAAACTATCCACCCTGTAAATCATAATTGAATGTATATGAAATAGCAACACTTAAGATACAAAAACATTTTAACAACAATGAGACTTAACGTTGGGGTTGAATGAGTGATATTCCAGCTGACACTATGGAAGGCAGGGTTGAGTGAGTGATATTACAGCTGACGCTATGGAAGGCAGGGTTGAGTGAGTGATATTCCAGCTGACACTATGGAGGGCAGGGTTGAGTGAGTGATATTCCAGCTGACGCTATGGAAGGCAGGGTTGAGCGAGTGATATTCCAGCTGACGCTATGGAAGGCAGGGTTGAGTGAGTGATATTCCAGCTGACACTATGGAAGGCAGGGTTGAGTGAGTGATATTCCAGCCGACACTGTATGGAAGGCAGGGTTGAGTGAGTGATATTCCAGCTGACGCTATGGAAGGCAGGGTTGAGTGAGTGATATTCCAGCTGACACTATGGAAGGCAGGGTTTCTTTATATCCCCGACACGATCACTTCTTTAGACAAGATGGTTCCTCTTAATAACTGTCAGTAGAACATTCCATTAACCCGCTTCGTTGGCCGTATGGTCTAAGGCACTGGTCTCGTACTAGACTATACTGCCGATGATGGGGAGATCGTGGTTCAACCCCGACCGGTGAACTGAGGGTGGTTTATCTTAAATGCTTCTTCTTTTTCCACGCATATGCTGGTACACTTCCTCTAAATTCAACCTTTTTAGTCCTTAACCCTTTAGCGTAATTAGTACATAACCCGAAGAGTAGGTGAGGGGCGGTGCTAAAATGATCTCCAATACAATATTGTGATGTTCGCCATCCCTGGTGTAAAGTTGGTCGTCTCGTTCAAAATATGGCCGTATCTGCCAAGCTGTAGATAGATAGAAACAGCTGTCTCCATATCACTTGGCTAGTGTTGGTAGTGGTACTAGTACTGGTGCTTGCTTTACTGCTTGAAGGGGGCTAGTTTGTCTCTTGGAGCTCCTAACTCTGAGTGTTTGCTTGTTTAGCTGGGTTTAGTGCATAACTAACGTGCATGAGCTGGAAACTAACTGTATCCCTACACCAGGAACACCACTAGAAGCTAGGTCTCGAGAGTTGTCACGTGATATTGATGTTTAGTCAGTAAACTGGTATTACTCGAGTACTATGCACACAATCATTTATATCGTAAACAATACTAAAGTAAATATCTTCAACTTTTAAATGAGAGTTTATTAAATTTAAATGTAATACTTATCGGCCAGTTTCGATTATTTTTCACATTTGGCAACATTTCGATTTTAATTATTGTCGTGGGTGTGGCATGAAGAGGGCTTTGTGGGTTTTGGTGGGAAAGACAAAAAAGGAGGGGGTGATGGGGGAGGTAAATATCAACTATTCCTATGAAAGTTAATCGGGCACGTGACCGTGCTACTACGTCACTTACATTTCCCCACATGGGCCCCCAGTGGGAGCTATTTCACCTCCTCTACAGGGAGATTATATGATAGAGTTAATAGTTGTTTTATTAATATTAATATTTTCATGGGAGATCTTGTGGAAACTTAGGAGCTTCATGAAAATTATTGTTATTTGCTTTTAACTTTGGCTGTAAAGACAATGTTTTTGTCTAACCTGTACCCTCAAACTATTTTTAAAATATTTAGTTTATATCTACGTTTTAAAATGGAAGGAAGACTGATAAAAAATATATGGTTTAGCATCCTTATATATAGTTTGATAAGCCCGTTTCTGGTAATATAAATTACGAGGAAATAACTGAACAGATGTTGACAAATGACCGCTCATTTTAACGGTCAGGAGTCCAAGATGTCAGGAAAAATAGTAGTTTTCCACGGAGAATTTTCACTTTTTCATTATTTGTTTAGTCACCATGGAAACAGTTATTTGCTGCATGAATGTAAATCTCTTCGGATGAATATTTCCCTTTTAATGCTGGTCACAGCACATCTAAAACGAGATTCCTAAACTGGGGAACCATTCATTCTTATTGGGATGTTGCTATCTTTAATACTTATTTAAATCAATAATATTTAACATAATTCGAATATTAAAATGTAAAGTTGTTAAGTTCGTGAAAACATTGGCTACGTTTTGTTCCGCACATGAGAAAATAATGTTTTGGTATGTATTATAAGATAAAATGATCTTGAATAATGTTTAAAAATAGCCATTTTAACTATCTAAATATCAGTTTTGGTGCTCATGTTTCCAAATAGAGCTAATAGGTAAGACTCTTGTAACTCGTTCAATCTCCTCTTCTACGTCATTGATTAGAAGCATGTTTTGTAACATTCTACCACTGGGGACTATTTACATTCTTCACTCCTCGACTCAAGGGGGACTCCATTAGTATCTTTGTCTTTCTCTCGAGCCCTCGAAGGAACAAGTGTTGTGACTGTAAAAAATATCAAACTCGAGATTTTGAGAACTTTCCACGTTTCATGACCCCCTGAAACTGAAAGTGTTTTTTGCTTTACCTTTTGTCTGTCTCTCTGTACCTCGGGATATAATCGAAACCATTTCACCACTGGGGCTAAAACTTTGTAGCTAGCGTTTTCATAAATTTCGCCCACAGAGTTTGTTACGTTTTTCCCCGAGTGCACACACACACACACACACACACACACACACACACACACACATACACACAGACACCTTTAACTCTACTTGTCCCTCTTTCTCCATTAGAGTTATTTTGACTTTATACATTTTTCCCTCTTGATATGCCTGCTTTGGACTTAAATCTAATTTAACTTATACCTGGTGCCGTCGTCTACACAATCAGTTTGTATCTTTTCCTTGTATGGATTCCTATTTTCTATTTCTTCTCTGGTCACTTCCTACCGTGTAGTGATGGTTCGAACCAGCTGGTTAACGCTCCCATAAGCACGCTCACTCAAAAGACTCGTTCATGAAGAGTCGTTCACATGAGTCATATCGTTCACCGCATGGCTGACTCGCTCCCAATCCCTTCACCCCTTCCCTCCCTAACTTGAAGGGTGAGCTCTAACTAGTTCTCACAATTCCCGTTGCGAGCGTGCACTTCACTTTCAACTTATGAACGAATTAAGATTTATGTGTAATTTATTCGAAGCTATTGTGTTTGATACTTTAATGTTATTACTTGCGCATATTACTAATAATAATTAACCTTAGCCTTTAGTGTCTAATTCACAGAATTATGTCTAAGTGATGTTAAGAAAAATCGTCAGTTTAATATTGTAGGCAGTGCTGCTATCTAGTAACGATAGTAAGCATTTATAGTTGATTTTTTTCTTAGTAACGAACGAAGAACAACAGAAGAGTCGTGAATGACTCGCTCCGTTCACAGCTCTCGTGTAAGAGTCGTTCAATTTGAATGACTCGCTCACGAGCGATCCATCACTACTACCGTGGCCAGTCGACATCCCTGGAATGCTCGATAGCTACAGCCCAGCATCCCATTTGTTTCCAAGTGAACAGGGCTCTTCAATTAAGTTACGGTCACATAGCAACTAATACACAGGAAAAATGACTGATTTGCAACCAAAACTCTAGATGAACCAATAATGATATTTTTTATTTTGTATTATGAGTGTGTGGACACTTTTCTAAATTGATATTGAATTAAATAATTATTTTTTATGCATATATTTTTAAAATTAACTCAAAAAACGCATTTTTTAAATGGTTGGATTTAAAAAAAAACATACCATCTGTATGTATAATTTACAAATATAATATTTTTAATCACCTAAATCTATTCCCAGGGCGATAGAGCTATCATTAGTGACCTAAATGTAGGTTTATTACAAGATAGGGGTGGAAACCCCCACCACACCTACTCGAGCGATGAGAGAGGGGAAGTTTCTCGGTAGAACCCAAGGTTCAGTAGGCAGTAAAGCCAGTAATCCTATTGTTCGCTTGACAGGGCAACACTAATGGCCTTGAGGACCAGTTAGAATATTGCAGATGTATTTTTTTCTGAGTCTTAAAAAAATCTTTGCAAGCTAGAAAGTGAACCTACATCAATATTATTTCATAAAATATATCATTTAAATTTATTTATTTTCAATTGGGATTTTAACGTGCAATTTATGAGACATGGATTATATCCCCACATGACTTACAAACTAGCTTTTAGCTATGACATAGATAACAGTTTACTAAAATTAAATTAACGACTCTACTTGGTATCGAAACCGGGACCTTTAGCATAGTAACCACAAGTAATATCGACATAGCTAAAGTGTCGGTTAAAATATAAAGATAAATGTATTACATTAAATATTACAAAGCACTTTGAATAAATGCTAAAAAATAATATACAGATAAAAGCATAGCTCTGGTAAAATAATATTCAATACCAAAACTGGATTCAATTGGGGCGCACCTTATGATGACTCTCGACACACAAAGTATTAAATTATTTATTTACATTTATTTTGTATTGAAGATTGAATACAGATGTATTTTTTTCTGAGTCTTAAAAAAATCTTTGCAAGCTAGAAAGTGAACCTACATCAATATTATTTCATAAAATATATCATTTAAATTTATTTATTTTCAATTGGGATTTTAACGTGCAATTTATGAGACATGGATTATATCCCCACATGACTTACAAACTAGCTTTTAGCTATGACATAGATAACAGTTTACTAAAATTAAATTAACGACTCTACTTGGTATCGAAACCGGGACCTTTAGCATAGTAACCACAAGTAATATCGACATAGCTAAAGTGTCGGTTAAAATATAAAGATAAATGTATTACATTAAATATTACAAAGCACTTTGAATAAATGCTAAAAAATAATATACAGATAAAAGCATAGCTCTGGTAAAATAATATTCAATACCAAAACTGGATTCAATTGGGGCGCACCTTATGATGACTCTCGACACACAAAGTATTAAATTATTTATTTACATTTATTTTGTATTGAAGATTGAATACAATTTTATGCTTCTATAGTAACTCACTTTTTGGGGTAGCCTTTCGAATTGTTCGGAAACTATGATAGCCGTCAAGTAGACCAGAATTGGACTGGGCCCTCAAAAGGGCGTGAAACTTGTATTTTTAGAGGACATAAAATATTTTGAAGAGCCCAATTTTTTTTTACCTATTTACTGTAAAATAACTATACGAGTGCTGGTAGAATTCAATAATATTTATTGATAGTAAAAATATTGGTAGTTCCAGCAAGGACTTTCAATTATTATTATTTTTTTGTCCCCGTGTGTCTCAAAGTATTGTTTAATATTGTAAATTGCACAGCTTATGTTCAATAACTATAGTATAGATTCATGGACTAGGTGAGTTTTATTTCACAAAAGTGAAAAAAAAAACATCAATCATTTAAGGAACAAATTGTACAGGATATTATGCCATATCCTTGGCAAGGATCCTCGGACTATTTGGATGCAGCCTGTCCCAACAACATCCGTCCTGAGTAAACTGGACTCTTCTTGGAAAAAAGGAAGTGTAGCCATCACACACCCAATAACCTCGACTAAACCTGACTTGAATCACCGCTGAATACAAGTCTCTTCAAAGCAACACATTACAAAATAAATTTTCATTTTCACGCCAAGGTCAAGCTTTTGAAAATTTTCAATTTTCAAATTATTAAATGAATTCAACTGTACATATTCAACTAGTGAGATCGTAACACAACTCCCTGGAATAAGTTTTGATCACAACATTCTCTCTCTCACCGTTTTCCATTTCTCCTATTAACTTAGTGTGACTAGTGATATTAGATGGACATCACTTACTATAATGTTATGAGTGGGATCTATTTAGCCTCCTTTCATGAATAAAATTATTATTATTATTATTATCTTCACATCACCCAACCAAAATACTGTTTACTTGTCGTATGGCCCATAAACATGTATGGTGGTTGAAAGTTTAGACAAAGATGATGATTTTTGGTAAATTGATACGGAATCAAAAATAACTGGATTTTATTAAAATTGCATATTTTCAGAGCTAATAGATCCAAGCACACTAGAGCAATGTAAATAAGAAATCCAGAATATATTTTTAATGCACAAAAAACTAAAGCAAAGTATCCAAAGATTTTGGAAATAAAGTAATTATATAGATTTTTATTCTTTATTTTAGAAACATTGTAATATATTGAAACAATGTGTGTTTTATTGTAAAGGTTACTAGATATCTATATATAGTACTATGTTCGTTCAGTAAAGTCACAACTCCAAATTGTTCATAGTAGAAATTGGCGGTTTTATCCATATTCCTCAACTTGTTAGAACTAATTGTAGAGGCAACGGCACATCGAACAAAAGTTAGTACGTTCTTACTCGATGTGGGACTTTCACAAATAGGTCTATTTATTTGCCAGAGAAATTAATTTATTGATTTGGATGAACTGGACTCTAATGTATTCCACATCACGATGTAGTTCACGAGCCAAACTTGTAAGATGGAACATATTGGAGTATAACAACTTCAAAGCACTTGCGAGTTTCATTAGATACACCGCGGCATCCAAATATAACATCAGGGCCTTCTCTACGTGAGCTCACCAAGCCCACAACACCTTCAATTCATCATTCAAGAATCTTAGAACATTATACGTATGTTCCACCACCTCTCAGTAAATCAAATATGGTTTGGAAATATCCTTAGAATCTATCCTACCTACCACAAGGTAACAAGAAAACTACCCTAAACAACCTTCATTTCCTCCACAGCGACCCATATGAAGGCATCTCCCATGTCCTTTCCATTGTTTCTTCATATTAGATATGCAGATAATTCTTTCTGAGTATTGATTGATCAGGAACTTGCCGCTTTCATTACTGTCACAAGAAGGATGCAAGTTCAGGCACTTGGAATTTAAAACATGGGATGTTCGCAGTGATCTATGCACTACACAAGTCCTTAAATAATTAGTTTATTTAACTGGAAGGAAGGCATCTTCATCTTTGTTATAAAAAAATGGATTCTTTGAATAACTTAAATCTTTCTTACGTACGAAGTGTGCGCCGGACTTGTTGCTCCAATTGTGACTTTAAGGAACGTCCCATATTTTGGTTGCAAATACTATAACTTTACTGTCGGTTGTGAAGGAGTCGTTGATCTCAGCCCTTTATTTTGATTTCGTATTTATCAAGACTGACATGGTGTCATGGTGAACAAAATACAATATCTTATGGTAGCGTATTGTTAGACTTTCACTTTCAACCACTCATGTGAAACTAAATCACTTGGAGATATTACAAGATAAGAATGTGAGTCGATTGGACTGGTGTATTGGAGGGGAGGGAGGCTCCAGACCAAAATTATTTATCTGTTTGCTAAATTCTTTAAGAAATGCATCAAAAGGTTCATTGCGAGGAGAGAAGGCCTGTACTTGGTGGAAAAACACTTGACTATCCGAGTTGGACTCCACACTTTCAATAGTTCATTGAAACATTCCTTTAAGCTGATCTATGCAAGCCGAACCAAATCAAACAATGTTTAAAAACTCAACAAATATGCAATCATTATTACTAAAAATATATTAAATAATCACAATATAGATAGCTTTATGTAGAATCACTTGAAATATATAAACATGTCAAAATATGTAAAAATATGTCAAATGAAACGCAAATAATATTTTATTTTCATTTTTTATATTATATTAGACCTAATATCGTGGGCTAGCCGGAAATACTCATCAAGTCATTTTTTTCATGTTTTTATATTTTGGTACCATTATAAAGGTAAATAATTGCTTTTCATTTTGGAACAACTCACTAAGTCATTTGTTGTCATTTGAACTAACAATGGAATATTGTGTTATTCTCACCAAATCAAAAGAAACATTTTACTGTCAAGAAAATCTCAAAGTCATGTCAACTGACCTAGTGAGTTTTCCTCAGCATTGTTTTAGTCAATAATTTAAAAGATTATACGAAAATCTTACTAACTACACAGTTGGTTAGTTAAATCTATCCTGTAAACACTTGCTCATTCGACATTATCAATGACAACAATAGTTAGGAAATAATATGTTCTTTCTTCTTAGACTATTTTGTTTGTTTTATTTCTCACGTGTGTAATTTAACCCTCTATGAATTGGCTTCTCCTAATAATGCGTGCTGTTATGCATGGACAGAACTAGACGGAGAAAGAGGAAGATCAGAAATAGGTTCATGCCTGCTACAGTGAATGCATCAACTTCCCTCTGATACATCTGGCGGTCAAAATCGCAACATATATATGTCTTTATGCTATACAGTGTACAGAACACACATGTAGACATAATTAAGCATAAATTTATGTAGCTTGGCCACTCACACATGGAGGTGGTCACGTGGACTCACTTCATAGTGCAATAGAAAACGCCAAAAAGTATGTTCCGGTATATTCACCTCTTGATTGTCTGACAGTTTTTAGAACAGCGAGATCAACGAGGAACAGAAACAAAAAGAGTGGACCTTATCTAGTCAAGGAACTGAAATTCACCGATTTATTTTATCTAAAGAACCTGACATCAAAGAATGTTAGGAATATTACTGTTGATAGTTCGGGTGATAAAGTTTGTTGGCTAAAGGTAAAAGGCTTTAGTTTCTCAAAAGACTGTCCAAATATAATAAAATACAGGTATGATTACTTTGGACAATATAAGGATATGGATGTAGGGAAACATGGCAGAAATCAACTAGATACTGAATGCGCTGTGAACAATCTTTATAAATAACAACTTCATATAAGCAAGGAGAAGAAACAAGAGCTAAGAAAGTTATTCCAGAAATATACCACGTTTGGCATAGTTCCATCCCAGATTGCAAACTGAATGAGAGG
The DNA here is from genome assembly GCA_901482245.1 of Timema douglasi. Classification (NCBI taxonomy): domain Eukaryota; kingdom Metazoa; phylum Arthropoda; class Insecta; order Phasmatodea; family Timematidae; genus Timema; species Timema douglasi. Next base: position 12,260 of record CABEEJ010009649.1, read on the forward strand.
GTCCCAGGACCAGGGATTCTAGATTCTGAAAATGAAATCTAAACTTGCACTTTGTAACCTCACTCTAATGTTTCCCGATTTTCAATTTAATTTTTTTAATCTATTCAAGTTTTAATTGTAAGTCAAATTAATTTTCTTTCCTATTTTGACATTTAAAATAGTAGGCATTATGTCATGTACCATGACAGAGTGTTTTTTAAAGTTATTAATTAAAATAGTATTATTTATTTTATAATGTCAAAATGCCTTTTTATTTTTGAAATTCAACAAACAGATTTTATGTAATGAACATGAGAAAAATTGTGTTCCTTTTGTTGGTTTTCTAACTGTACTCCAATTTTAATGCAATTAATTTATTTGACATTTTAATAAGTAAACATTAAAATGTATTTTTAAGTGACTATAATGTGTTCAAATCAGTAATAAATCTTGAGTTATGATTCAAGACCTTTAAAAACAAATATANTGTTCAAATCAGTAATAAATCTTGAGTTATGATTCAAGACCTTTAAAAACAAATATATTTGAATGATTATTAAAATAAATAGTTTAACCAGTAGTTATCATGATTCTGAAATAATGACTGTCACTCAATCGAACTTCTATAACACATATTTTTCATCAGGAAAATTTCACTAATTCAACCTTTAATAGTATATCTTATTATCAGTGAAAACTCACTAAGTCAAGTGAAAATGATTGATTAATTAAATTTAATCAACATAATAGATTATGAAAAAAATTGTTGACACTTAATGTTTTAAAGTATATTCCTAATATTATGAAAAAAAAAAGAAGTTTAATCTGGATTTATGTTTTTCGAAAAAAAAAAGTATCATTCACTAATAAACTAAAAATTGCATTTCTCACAAATTAAGAATTTTGACTTAAATAGTTTCTCCAGCAAGCCCACGATGTGGTGATTCGTTGATATTTCTATTTTCTGAGCATCTAAATGGCGAGGAATAGAATATGTTTTTATAGGAATCCCAGCTCTAGTAATGACTTCCAGAATTTTGCAGCTTTACACTTTTCCTACTGTAAAACTGTTAAAAATGTGTTTTATTGTAATGTCTACTATATATATCAATATAATTGTGTTGAGTTCTTGTGATTGAGTACAATAAGAGACAAACGCTGCAACTAGAGCGGGCCTCTCCAAAGTTTGTTCAACAGCAACACTTTCTAATAAAAGCTACGATAAAATGTGTATTTTTTACATAATGGGGAAAGACTTAACCCAAGTCCAAAGCTACAATAAAAACTTTTAAATCAGTCTGAGAAGTGTATAACTAAATAAAAACTTCTTCCATTGGTAGTGCAGAGGGTGGAGGGCAGCTACCCCCTAAAAAAATAAATCTCGTTCCCACCAAATACCCTCCCACATTAAAAAATTAAATCCTACCTACGTGCTTGGCTCACACCGTTTTGAGAGTAGCTCCTGAATATACCATGCACTTTTATCAAATGAGGAATATATGAATACGGAATATACCTTTATTTTTCCGCATTTATCTAAACTCTAGAATCGTTGGTTCCCGAACTTGTTGAATGGCGTGTCACCCAAACAATCTCCGTATTTTGGAGTACCACCAAGATCGTGCTGAATGTTTAATATTTGGGTACATTTTAATGGCGCCCAGGAATATAATGGCACAAAACTATTTATAGATTAACAGTTTTTATTTATCATTATTTAACATTTCTACTCAATCAATATGGCTAATAGGGCACAGGTATCAAAGAAATATAAAAAAACAACTTATATTTACCCCTCCAACAACTGTTTAAATCTCTTTTCCTTTTGGTTTGACTTGGTCGTAATATATTTATGGTATTTGATGAGACATTATCTTTTTACAACTTTAATTTGCTTGTTTTGTCTGGCTTCTCACGGCGTACTAGCTGGAATAATTGTACGTACCACGGTTTAGGAACCGCTGCTCTAGATAATTGAGGCGAATAATAAGCCAATTGTTTAATTCCCGTTGGGGACTAATATTTATCATATTTTGAATAATTTACAGCCTCGAGCAGTGGCGGCTCGTGTATAGGTAGGTACTGCGGAAATGCAGCACCCCCTATTTCCACGTGATATTATCGATAACATTTAATAAGATGAGTCTTTTTTTATTTAATTCTCTCTTTATTTTTGTAGTACAATATATATTTATTAAGCTTAATGTCAGTACTTCAGTATCCATCCCCCAGTTTATGAAAAAGATACAAAAATATTTGTATGGAACTGTGTGCTTCACAGTGCCAGTGACGTGGTATTTGACTGTTGTGTGCATGCGCACATAGTATGGGGGTGGGGAGGAAGGCGGGAATGCCAGGTAGAGAGAGCACTGTTGCTCTCGCAGTGCCGGCTCTGGCGTGATGGTGGAAGGAAGTTTTTTTTTAACTCAGCGTGTGTGTTGTGCTTAAAAACCGTGTACCATATTCTTGAATGTAATAGAGTGTAGAAGAGTATAGAATTAGATTATTAGTCTTCTTCCAGATATTATATTTGATTCAATTTTTTTTCAGTTATTTTATTTAACAGAAAACTTTAAACATGGCCTTGCATCCCCAAGAAATAAGTCCTGTGACTGTAAGTGAACTTCAACAGCTTAAGTTTTCACAACTTTCTCTTCATGAGAAAGTTACATTTAAGAAAAGAGGTAGTTCAACATCTGATATTATAATATCGCAGCCAGACAAAAGCAACAACAAGAAATATATTCGTAGCTTTAATTCTGAATGGTACCAACGGAAATGTTGGCTTTGCGGCTGTGAAGTAAAAAATGGACTGTTTTGCTTCCCGTGTTTGCTGTTTGGAGGTGATGTACCGTGGACAAAAGATGGTTTTAGAAATATAAACAAAATTAAAGAAAAAATTGAAAGGCATGAGAAGTCAAAGAAGCACGTTGATAATGTTGTTTCACTGTCACTTTTAGGAACCGTAATTATTAAGGAGAAACTTAGTGAGACATACAAACTTTCAATCAATGAGCATGATATAAAAGTTTTAAAAAACGTGAAATTTTGTCCTAAATAATATACTGCATTTACTTTTGTGGAAACTTTGAAAGTCCCTTACGTTGACATGATGAAAAAGATGATTCAGTAAATCCAGGGATATTTAGAGGATTAGTAAATTTTGCATCTAAATTAGATTCAGATTTGAAGAATCACTTAGAAACCAGTGCAGTCTTCAAAGGTGTTTCTAAGACCTTTCAGACTGCCTGCTACAAATACACCATGAGGAGATAAGGACGGAAATTAGAAAAGCTTCCTTTGTAGCTGTCATGGCTGATAACACAACAGATGTTTGGAACACACTCAACTTGTCATTGTTCTACGGTACGTATTGAACGGAGAAATATTTGAGCGTTTTGGGGATTCTTTATTCCAGAAAATCAAACTGCAGATGGCATATCAACACGTATTTTAGAACAGTTTGACATAATCCTTCAAGGAAATGGACAAAAACTGATTGCTCAGACATTTGATTGTCCAAACGTCATAAAAGGCAAAAAAGCAGGAGTTCAAGAAAAAATAAAAGCATTTTTATTGTAATGCACATTTCATTCACTGTTATTTACATCAACTTAATTTAATAATGAGAAATGCAGCAAGTATTACACGAAACGCAAGAATATTTTTCTCTAACATTCTGGCTATTCCAACATTCTTCTCAAGATCACCATAACATGTGTCCATTCTCAAGAAACATATGGACGCCAGCATTCCACGTTCATCCTCTACAAGATGGAATTCCAACATACGGAACATAAACAAAGTTTATGAAAATTTGCAACCTTTAAAAAACTGCCTTACTTAAATTCAGTCAACATAAAATGCAGATTAAACCGTTGCAGGAGCAACAGGAATTTTAAAATACCTGGTTGGTAATTTCAAATTTTGGTTAAAGCTTTTTCATCAGATTATGCCTCATGTTGAAATAATCTACAACCAAATGCAATCTCGAGAAATTAGTGTGTTTAAAGTTAATGAATATATAACAAATTCCAAAACTGCTATTTTAGAATTGAGAAACTCAAAGTGCTGTGAGAATCCTTCAAAGACACTCGTGGCAGAAGCTAAGGAAGTGTGTGACTATATATATATGTTGATATAATGGACAGATATTCTTCCACTTGACACTTAGTAGCTGCTAAATTGTCCAACAAGAATTGCTTCACTAGATTTAAGAATGAACATCCACAAAAGAGATAGTACTGATCACTGAAGCTTATCCCATGATTGACAAAGAAAAGCTTGAAACTGAACTAAAAGTATTCTATTGTAGGACTGATATTCATGAATATTGCAAATTAATTGAGCTGCTGAAATTTATCTTAGAAAATAGTCTAGATGATGTTTTTAGTGAAATTACGACACTGATAAAAATCCTCTTGACAATATCCATGACTACATCAGAGGCAAAACGCTGCTTTTCAACAATGAAAAAAATGAAAAATAATGTAAGAAGCACTATGAGTTCGGAAAGACTAATTGCGCTTGCAGTACTTTCAATGGAGAAAAATTTCCTCAATTATCATCCAGAGATCAAGGAGAAAATTATTGAATTTTTTGCGCAAATGAAAACAAGATTAATGCATTTCATTTTTAAATAAATAGATCAAGTTTGAACTGTAACAATTTAAGTTAAAGTAAGTAAAAAAGTTGTTTTTTTAAGATTTTATCAAGTTCCGAATAAATTTTATTTTCATATATGTGTTTTTCCTTTTACACAATTTTAAAACAAAGGCTAAAACAAATTCTGGAGCAGCACCCCCACTAATTTTAGCTGTAGAACGTGCATGAATAACTTTCCAATTGATTTTAAAAATCTAGAGAATTATTATATTATATAATTAGTAACATTTTTTTAAAACAGCATAGCAATAGGCATATAATAAATATGTTTTCACTAAAGGCAGATTTAAAACTGTTTCAATTTACTGGGAAAATAAAGCAGTTTTCTAAGTAGTGTATATTAGAAACTAGCAATCCCACACGGCGTTGTCCGTAGTTCTTCAAATATTTGTTAAAAATAGGCTAACTAAGAAGCTAATTATAAATTTAAAAATCCTGTTTCGGGGTGCATTCGCACACCCTTCCATCACCCTTTGTTAGAAATGTTAGATATACATTTTACACAAGAGGATGGATTGAGAGTTATTAGAATACTAGAGGCTAGGATCCCATATGTAGTGAGCTCTGAACCTCTCTGGTTCCACCTTTAGGATTGAGAGTTATTAGAATACTAGGGTCTAGGATCCCATA
>CABEEJ010009651.1:0-17531 GCA_901482245.1 Timema douglasi
CTTTCCGCTTGTAAACGGCCGAGATCAGCAGCTCCTCCATAACTTAACGCGTGGTGGCTAGGTGAAATTATCCAACACAACTGATTACCTCGCTACATGCCTGGCGACTTGCTAGGCTGGTTGGGTGGGTTGGTGGACCCAGTGCGGCCGGTGCCGTCTGGCTACCTGTGACGGAAACGTGGCTGGTGGGTTGCTTGGCGACTTTCTAGGCTGGTTGGGTGGGTTGGAGGACCCAGTGCGGCCGGTACCGTCTGGCTACCTGTGACGGAAACGTGGCTGGTGGGTTGCTTGGCGACTCACCACCCACTACCCTCCAGGTAAACAACTTACACTGCGGCCGCATCCTGAAAGGGGAGTAAAATAGTGGGGGTGACGGGGGTAGGTGTGGTGACTGCCTAACTACAGCAGCGCACCTCTTGCGAGGTGATAATGAATAGAACTACTTGGAAGAGAGATTTGCAAAACCTCGAGATGTCCATCCGAATCTTAATAAATCGGTATTACTTGTAATCTTATGCATATAAACAGTTTTCCGAAAACCATATAAACTTAGTATCTTCAACTCCTAAAAAAAGTTTGTTTATTAAATATATATGCAATATTTTGTGATCAGTTTTGACTATATTTTTATACTTGTCGACGTTGCGTTTTTAACTCTTGCCAAAGGGTGTGACACGAAAAGCTATTTGGGAAGTTTTGGAGGGAAAAGGGTGGAAGAAAAGATTTCTACGAAAGATAATCAGACAAATTACTGCCCTACCACCTGACTTAACACGTTTACCCACGTAAGCCTACAGTAATGTAGGATCTAAAGTGCCACAGTGTAGTAATAAGGTAAATAAATTATGTTATAAGGAATCCGCCAAGTCGAGTTGGATCAGTGATAGGATTTCAAAACATGAGTGTATGTCACAGCCGCGTTGTTCAAGCACTCGATTGCAAAACCATTAGTACTTGTTTCTAGAACTAGGGTAAAACGTTTTATTAAATAGAGGTCGAGAAGGGACTCTTTCTTCTCTGGACAGTCGTGTGGCGCGCTTGTTTTGGACCATGGGTCAGTGGCTACATGCGTCCGTGAACCTAGGGCCGCACTGCAGGTGGATAGTGGGTAGCTCGGAGGCTAGAGGGTGGAAGCTCGTGGGTGAAGGGTGGATATAGTCCAGCCGCACTGCACGATGGAATAATCTAGGTATCACCGTGGGTCCCATATCGCTTTCCGCTTGTAAACGGCTGAGATCAGCAGCTCCTCCATAACTTAACGCGTGGTGGCTAGGTGAAATTATCCAACACAACTGATTCCCTCGCTACATGCCTAGCGACTTGCTAGGCTGGTTGGGTGGGTTGGAGGACCCAGTGTGGCCGGTACCGTCTGGCTGCATGTGACAAAAACGTGGCTGGTGGGTTGCTTGGCGACTCACCACCCACTACCCTCCAGATAAACAACTTGCACTGCGGCCGCACCCCAAGGTATAGTGCATCGGGTTAGCAACGACTATATGTTAGACTCACGGTTTCGAGTCTCGCTGATAGAAATTGCCTTGTATTTCCCTATAAGAGTACAAGATGGACTATTGTATGAACCACTGTCGAGGAACGGCTTCTAGTTGAACGGTTACGTGGTTAGGGCAGTACCCAGTAACAGCAAACGAACAGAGTCAAAATCCAACTCGACGACACGGATCCTTCATCGCTGTTCACCGAAATCTATAGTTTAAACATCACGTGTAGCTTCGTTAAATAAGCACCTCGTTAACAAGGACTGCCAACGTCTCCGTCCTTCCAAATCGTTACAATTGGTGTCAGAAGCAACACAGTCGTTACAGTAAGAACTAGTTCACTTACAAAGAACACAAATTAACGATATTTATAGGTGAATTAAACAATTTACCTAGTATTTTTTTAAATTATAGTATTTTCATGAACGAGAAATCTGATGGTGGATTTCCCGTAGGACTTTTCTAAAAATACTGTTATTTCCTTTTAACTTAACTCTGAAGACAATGTTTTGTGTAACGTGTGTGCTATAATTATTTAAAATATATTTTATCATCTAAGTTTTAAAATGGAAGAAGAGCTGATCAAAATGTATTGTTTAGAGTGTCATTATAAATCCGGCGTGTCGTGACTCGTGAGTACGAAAATCAGTGATTAACTAAACTGTCGGCTAGAGCTAACATACAGTCTATAATAGGTGAGATGATTGTAATTAACATTTCAGTCTCCCCTTATTCATAATACTAGCCACGCCACTGTTAGAAGCAAAAGGAATGATTACAATCGATGTATTTAATTTAATATAATTTCAAATGATGTTTCAAAGCTTGAAATAGGTATTTTAACGATTTCTAAAATGAAAAGTTCTCATAACCAGAATGAGTAGTGTGACGCTATACTAGAAGATAAAATCTAATAATATACTTTGTTGAACTAATATAAATAATTCTTTTTATCTGGCCTTGGTCAAAATAGCTGTTTAAAAAAGAATAGTAATTTTAGATAAATATTTTACCGTCCATTTGAAAGTCATTAGTATATCTGATTAGATTTTGTTTTTAAATGGCGTGGTCGACATTAACGATTAGCTCCAGCCGTGTTTAGTGTCTTATAAAATGATGACTTATAATGGTTTTGAAAACTTTAGTTTCCAAACATGATGCTCATGATTCTAAAACTTTTTGTAGTGCTATCATTTGTGATAGTACATGGGAGGTATTTACAAGGTAAGTGTGGTTGATTAAAAAAACAACTTTTAAATGAATTATCTTTATAATATTGTTCTAATGTATATTGTATTCCTATATACTTTCTTTTATAATCGGTATATTCATAAGTGTGGCGTATTTTGTAAGCATTTAGGTGGTTTTTGGAGCGGTATTGTAAAATTGTATTTATTCATAAGATAAAGAGTTCATATATTTAAAAAAGGATATGAATTAACATATTACTAATATATATTTTTAAGGCATGTGCTACAATACATGCTGTGTTCATTAACATTAACACTTTTCTAGAACGTTTTTTTTTCGGATTTTATTTAAGAAAACAAGATATAATATACCAATTAATCTTAGAAATATTTGAATTTAAGTGAATGCTTGGAACTATAATATATTTTTATTTCTTAGCATACATTTTGTTCTGGGTCATTTATATGTATTCCATTTGTATTATATAAACTGTAGTAATACTACTACTACTAATATTATTATTATTATTAATAAAATGTAACAAAGTTCATGGTTTGTAAGTATAAGCATACATGGGTTTCTAGTTGTAATCTGTTGAAATGGCTCATATATTATTATGTTTGTAATTATACTGCTAATTAAACACTATAATTATTTAAACTAGGATTTATCATTTGAGTCGTACTTTGTCATATATTAATCACAAAGTATAAATAAGATATTGTGATTGTGTAGAAAATTTATCTTAAGATTGCAGTGGATTAAAATCCGGCGGTCTGAGTACCTTGGTCATGGTAGCATACAGAAAAGTGTTTCTTTCTCATGCCATAACATGCCTTTGTTTCCAAGTCCTTAAAGATTATGCTATATGGCAACTTTTATTAATTTTGTAAATTAGATAAATGTTTCTATTCCACAGATATAGAGGAATTAATGGGTTAACATAAAATTGTATTCACAACTAGTGTGTCCATTCAAAAACACAGTAGGCAAAGAATTTCTTTTAAAATTGACAAAATAATAGGTATGTTTAAAACTATTAAATTTTAGTTAAAATTATCTCAAACTTAACAATATGACTTCCAGAAAGTTTCCTCTTTTTTCTTTTACATATGAATCCTAGTGCATTAACAAATTATTAAATGTGATTTATCTATTTTATTTATATATTTTTTACCCTTAACATACTATTAAAACAAACAAAAAAATTACCAAAATAATTAACAGATACATACATGCTGGCAAAACAATAAAACCACTTTGATTAAATTAAACTTATTTTTAGATATTAAAATATACCACAATAAAATAAATAAAATAGGCCTAGTATCGCTATGAATATCTTATGCCATATACAAATATATCTTAATTTTTACACCCACAAATATATTTCTTGGCTTGGTCAAATGAATGTACAAAATCTTTCTTGGTATGAACAAAATATTTAACCTCAATTTATCAATTTACACTGAAAAGTATCAGGCTTACTTTACTTGTTTTTAACGACAAAGCCTGAAAGAGAATTTCGTGTTATAAAGCAAGGTACGTTTGTTAGCTATCAGGACAAAGGAGAGAACAAGAAATACATTATTTAAGTGGACAAACATGTACTCTTCATTTACCACGTAAGGTAGCAGGACTACCTTGCATTATTTCACTATGGTATGACTTATAAGATAGGGTCATAATTAAATCCATCAAGGCAAGCTTGCTTCCTTTCAGGGTAAACGGAGCTGTACATTGTGATATTGTCTTAATTTAAATTATGTTTGTGTAAATGAAGATATTGTTGAAAATGTATGCATTTGATTGTTTAAACATATACCATAAACATCTTCAAGACTCTTTAACGAATAGCTAAATATTTATAATTATGTGAAGGGTTTTTAAGTACACTTTGAAAAGTTTGCTTTGTAATGGACAGTAACCCTCAAAAATATTATTTTACAAATTCAATTCAGCCTTAAAAACTACCATTATTAATATTGAGATTTTTTTTATATAATTACCTATTAATTATTCATAAATAATACGATATTATTTGTATTTTATGATTTTAAACGTAGTATAGGCTTATTTTAATAGCATAATTAAGATCATTGATTGTTTTCTTATATTTTCAGAAGTATCTTCAAATGAGAATAATCGGCATTCATTGGAAAGAATACATGAGTCAGAGATGAATTATCAACCATTTATAAAACCCGTATCCTATCATTCCTATTATCTGCCATTAGAATCCAAATCAGCACTTATCAGAGACTGGACGAGTTTCTTTAGTCAATTACCAATTATTCCTGTCACGCCTAGCCTAAACCTACCTTTATTGACCGATTTATTAACCACACCAACTATCAGTTATTTTGTTGGCATTATCAATTCTTTCAAACTACTTTTACAAAGTATTTTGCAAAATCAAATCATTATGTTAGAAATCATGAAACATAATTCTTCTGGATTAAATAGCCAAGCTAACTTTTCTTTTCCTTTATTTCATGGAAGTAGCAGTGTAAATCATACCGGCTTAGCCCCGGCTGTTGACAACTTTGTTTCTAATGTGGCAAGTGGCGCTTTGGACTTGACGTCAAATATTGCAGGCACTGCTTCTATTCTAAACGGAGGAAAGGATTGATATTCTTCAACCAGCACTATCACCGGGTCACCTCAGACTTGAACCACGGACATGTACAACACCATATCGGGACCTTTCTCTAAATCAGCAAAAGGACTAAGGGTGGTCACTTATGACGTTTTAAATCTCAAACAAGAATCCTAAAATCACTTATAATATAAAAAAAGTTGTATGAAGCAAATATTATTCAATGTTATAAGCTTATTTTGTGTGAGATTACCAATAAAAATTCTCATCCCGATGAATAAAACACTACTGTAGAAAACTGTTTTTGGATTAAATGGAGCTGTTTCCCACCTTGTTGATGTTCCTCTTAATTGCCCTCGTCATCCTTCTACAAATAGATGTATACACTTAATTAATATGTTGTGTTACTTGTATCGCTTACATTATTTCAATAATTGCTTGCTATCGCAAAGACAATTGATAGATTTGCTGATTTGAAAAAATATAATTTTTCTTGAAATATCTTTCAATTTATTAAAGGTATTTTCATTTACCTTAAAGTATTCACCTTATTCATAGTTTATATAATTATGTATATTTATATATATATATATATACACACACATACATAAGTAGGGTAGGAACAAGGGTTTGAAATTATTTGCAAATATTTTGTGGATTTCCGCAATTTTGCAAAATATATGTTGCATATTTCCTGCAATTTTGTAAAAAAAATTGCATAATATTCACAATACGGGTTGATATTTTCGGTATGTTTTGTCAATTTTTGCACAATATTGGCATGGTTGGGTTACTTACCCTTTAAATTGGCAAAGTTATTTCGTTATTGGCGTTGTTATTCTCTAATTTGGCAACGTTATATAATTATTATTGGTGGTCATAAAGTCGTAGGAGGGGTGTATAGATGTTTAAGGGTCGATGGAGGGTTATATAGATGTGTAGGGGAAATGGTTCTTTCCCTCTTTAATATCTTGCTTGTTTAATTTTTCCTCTGATGGACTTGAATGTTGAGATGAGTATGGACTTTAAGGGGAATGAGCCATGAAATTTTTTATTTCTAAATTGTAAGTTTGGCTAATAATATTGACTATAAAATGTATTGACATTAATATTTTTTTATGGAAGTTATAAGCATTTTAACAATGTTTAATACAAGGATACCCCACACATAAATTTTCAGCGTAATCTCTTGTAATTGAGTATAAAATAGGATAACATATTGTGTATGATGATGACATAATTAAATTTACCAAATAATCAAGAGTTTTTATTTTATTTTTAATTACTATTTCAAGTTTTAATTTATAAAATAATACATATAGTTTGATCGGGGAATATATTTTAGGGGCTGGATTGTTTTGTTTAATACATTAACCAAATGAACAAGGATTGTAGTTTATTAATCAGTTTTTTAAGTTTAATATTTAGAGTTAAATTACGGGAGTGGTGTTGTTTTGATTGGTCCCATGTTAGACGCGACCCAGACTGGCCCTCAGGTCGTATTGCAGTGGGGCCACATATAACCGGGGTGTAACGATCCTGGTGTCAGTCACAAGAACTAGATGGAATTTCCACCTCATTATCTTTGTTCCAACCATAGAGTGCTTTTCTTTCTCAGATTTATCTCATTTACCAGGCACAAGAAACTGTATAGGGGTGAGAGTTTAGTTGGAAAGATGTTTAGTTACAAATAACCCCTAAGCATGCACATACTTATTGCTTTGTGATGATATTTCTGATCTCGAATGGTCCGAGAAAAAATCACCACTGGAAGGCGGAAGTGAAGAGACGTCTTAGCTTGAGTCTGTACCCACGGCAAACTAAACTAGAGTTCAGAACTAAAAAGAGTTGTTGAGTCTCAAAGTCAATAGGAATAAATTAATCGGTAGAAAAGATGGATGGAAATATTTTACAAGTTATTTTTTAAATACTTTTGAAAAATGAACTTAGTTATCAAAAGAACATATTACTTATTAACCACTTTACACTTAATTACCCACCTCGGTGGCATATTTGGCTAACGCGCTAGATTCGTGTTGAGATAGTCTGCCGAGGATGGTGAGATTGAGGTTCAAATCTCAGTCGGGTGAACTGGGGAAGGTTTTTCCTAAATAGTTTCCCATTCTCCCTCCACGCTAATGCAAATACACTTCTTATAAATATAGCATTCCTAAACCCTAAAACCATTGGCGTAGTTATGTACCGTGGCTACAAACTATCTTCGCCACCAACCTTCACTACCAAAAAAAGGTGTATACACACCCCATTTTATCAGGAAACCAGCGCCTTGTATGGATCCTCCACGCACGTCAACACATAACACTGTTCCTCGTTCAAGTTAGACGAGAAAACAAGAATGAAAACACGGAGTGCCATGTGATCCAGCTCACTTGTCCCCTAGTTGCGGATATTGCGCAGGCGCTAAAACTTGGGGAAAGAGGCGCCCTGTGCTATCACGTGTGTCTCCCTACCCCCTTATAGTCATCCTCTCGACGTTGTGCGCAGGCGTCGATGTGAGAACCACGCTCTAACTAGTGGATGATCATTTCATTGCACATGAAATACCTCCCTATCATATTTCCGCGCTATTATAAATTAAATATAAGCAAGTACCCAGAACTGAACAATCACTCCTTGATGCTAATAGCAATCAGGAACTTACCTAAATGTAAGTTATCGTTATTTTTGAGATCTTTTTTTTATATATTTTTTTATTGAAAACCAAGCTTTGGTTAAATTAAGTTAAAATCATTTAGGGACTCAATTTGGTCATTTTTGGATATATATAATTTTAGCTCAATTTAATATATATATTGATACTTGTTTTGGATAATGACATTTTTTGGTCTTAAACCTTTTGAATACGATTTGGAATAATTACTTTTCAAGTCAATTTTGTTATACTTAACCTTAGAGCACTATTGTACACTATAATTCTGTTTCGATACGTGTATTATTATTATTATTATTATTATTAGCATCACGTCTTACTACCCGTTCGGGTTATACGCATCGATACGTGTAACTTTGAAATAAGTCCATACGTTAATAATATTTTTCCTATCATACTTTTTATATAAAATTTCATAGGGGAATACTTTAGATATTTTGATTAGCATTAGGTGCAGCACTAGATACTAGCCAATATCTTCTAGTTATGCTATAAAAGTATGTTAAATGTTGTTAAATGCAATGTGATCAATATTTTTTTTAAATATTGTTTAGTAGACATATATACACACACATATATATATATATATATATATATGACTTATTGACTTGTATAATGGATTATGTCTAATATTGCGCACTGTTCATATCCCTACAGATTATATTGTTTTCCTTTCTGGAGCTTATTTTATCATCTTAGAATAAATTGGCCTTGAAGCCTATGTTGATTCTATATTGCTTTGCATTAATATTTAGTAATACCCTAACTCCCTCAACGTTATTTGTCGAATGCTCATTTTTATTAATGCTAAGTTAGCTTGGTAAGGATACCTGGGCTTGTCATATTTGAGATTAGGACAAATAAAGTTCTCTGGGGATAGACGTTATTTTATTCTTTGTGTCGCAACATTTTCACTGGGGCTGGTTTCTTGAGCTTGCGTGGCACATACGTTCTAGTATGCCGAGTGTTTAGTGAGAACAGTTGAGTTAGTAGGCCTATCTAAGCGATGTTCACCTTAATATTGACATAAATAATATTATTATTATTATAAATTTATTTATTTCAAACTCTTATTAGGAATGTAATATAGTTGTCCATGGTATTTGAATCATATCGAACTTTACACGTGTTGAAGAAATAGAACGCGTTTCAAGTAAAAAATAAAAAACATGAAATCGGAGGTATACCCTGATTTCGGTTGGAAGAACAGTTAAGAAAATTCAAACAGATTTCTTTACGGCCAACAATGTTAACATTTTACTACATTATTTGTGTCAGTCTATATATGTTGATACTATCTCTCAAAAGAAACAGCTGCAGATAACATGAATTAATCTATTAGGATATTAAAATGAATTTAGTTACGTTAGTAGCTAGCTTATAATGTTCTTCCTACCAAAGTCATACAATACAGTTTGAGGTCCCAAGTAAATCAAGAGTGATTGCTTTATCATACACACAATATCGAAGGGGGAGCGAGGGCAGTAGAAGTCAATGTCAAGTAACTCCTATTGAGGTGGCTTGTAAAAACAAAGCATAGAGACATCCGTGGAAGGCATCAGAGTGGTAAGGAGAATGATCCATTGTAGAAAATGATAGCTTGCTCAAATGGCTTAAATTTTGGAAATATGTTGTATGTAGGTCCATACTCCTCCCCAATACAGTTTTCCAACCTGAGCTCATGCGAGGTAGCAGACCGATCAGTTGAGTAAAGGAAATCGATAGGAGAGAGCTATGTCACTTTCCTTCCATCATAGTTTCGTTATCCCGCGTATGGTACTAATTGGTCGACGAAGGGAAAGAAGGAGGAACAGTTATTTTTACTTATCTTTCGTCTCCTTTTATGATAGTTTCCTCGGGTGCACCGAGCTGAGCATAATACATCATGGCTTCCGAAATCAAATATTAGAACTCCCCAAAACTCAACTCACCGTTTCACCGGAACTACTTTGGCTATCACCGTAATTTTTTCGGAATTATTTATGAAAGTCTTATAAGCCATTATGGTCTTATTAACTTTTCCCATAGCCCAACGGGATCGTTTTAAAAAAAAAGTATCAATAACAAGAAGTATACGATAAATATCTACTTTCAGATACCCTTTGGGGGATACTGTATTACCTTGATTTGACCCTAAAGAATATTTGAAAACATTGACAATATTCTCCTCTTAATTTCATATATTAAACGTATTTTGCTTCTCTTTTAATTTTACATTCTATTATTTCATGCCTAAAATACGTCTTATTCTATATTATTAATTTATAGTAGTCACCAGATTCTAGCTAAGAAGGTACTATTTGTTTTTTGTTGTTAAGTTAACACCCTGAAGTTAGAAGGCATCAGCCATTGTAACTAACTTCAGTATGTTGACGCATTCGGGTAATAGTTGGTTGTCACGTGGAAGTGGTTTAAAGGCGGCTTCCGGTTCTGGAACCTCCTAGAGCTTTGTTCTAATGTTCTATTGGACTGAGGTGCCAGGAGTTTGTATCCACTCTGGTACTCTCTGATACAAGTCTTCGGTCTGATAGAACGTGTTTTGAGATGTACAAGTGTTAGGTACGCAACACGTTCCTAAAAGAACATTAAGATTTATTATCAAAATAATTCAATGTAATTCTGCGTTTAAATATACTAAACATTAAATATATACATAATTCGTGTAGGTGCGTTGGTGGTAGGTGTGTTGAATAGTATTTTTTTTACAAAAGTTCGACATTTGGCAAGGTAATCATGATCATTTTTCTAACCACGTGGCAAGTCTAGAATTACTGAATAAATCACTAGTAAACTTATTTCTGACAATAATAATTAATCATATAAATTCCAAACGCAACCTTAAAAATAATAATGATAGAAATGGGAAGAAAGACACCCTGCAAATAACGCCGCCACGAGTACCACTAATCACGGGACATAACACTCGGTCTACGAGACGTAACCTCAACAACCAGGATCCAATATTCGTAGTATAGCATAGGAAGTATCAAGTGAAGCCAGAGTCGGACTATTTCATATCACACCCACGTGTGGCAGGATACGAGGTATAACATGTATGACCTTACAAATACATTAGGGATAAGATGTCTAAATCTGATCTGAGATACCTGTGTTGGCTGTTCTTCGCAGCGAAAAACCTTAGTAAGACATCAAACAAGGGAAATTATTTCCACTTCAATTGGTCAGGAATCAAACCCTAGCGTTGCCAGGAGCGCCGGAATTTCTTTCTATAAACCAACAAGTTTACACCCCTTGAAACCATTAATGTATTTTAAGAGGCCGGTCAACACTTGTTTACCCATCAAAACATGGTAATACTAAATAAAAGATTGTGACAAAACCGTTCTATGGATTTGAAATCGGTTTTCACCAATGAAAAGGTATTTATATTATCTAGAAAGAAGACTCTGTAAAACATTTACTAATCATAATAATTAAATTATACAATGAAAACTATCACATTTTCAGCCTCACACTATTTTGCTTATAATGATTTCATTAAGTGATATATTCAAAATTGAATTTTACTATATAAAGCAGAACTATTTTTACTTCGATTTTCTTAGATTAGAATTTTTATTTATTGTTCTATTAGTTTTTTATATTTTTTTAAAATGAATAATTACTTTAACTAGATTAATATAGATGTAAGTATTAATATTGGAAAAAGAAGAAATAACAAGGCCAGATAATATTTTTCTCCTGATTTTAGTTATTTTTTATAATTAATTAGTTTAATACTGAGATTTAAAACATTATTTTAAGAATTAAAATTTTAAACAGTTTGGTAGCCGTAGTGTAAAAATCTGTGCCGGGACCGAGGATTGAACCCCGGCCGCCAGCATAGAAGTCTGACACCTTACCCCTAGACCACCAGGTCACCTAATATGGGGAAATTAATCACCTTGTCGCTGATCTGGGAGAAAAAGAGGAAGGGCATTTAAAACCCACCAACTTGGAGGAAATAATATAATTGTTAACTAAGTGTAACCCTCCCTCTCCCCCTATATTTTCCTGTAGCCTCTGGTTGTCCCGTTGTGAGGTTGAGGGAGAGGAAGGCTCTATGTTATCTTGCCCTTGTATTTACCTGTAGTCCCAGTACTCTGGTTGTCCCGTTGTGAGGTTGAGGAAGAGGCAAACTCTGGGATATACTTGCCCTTGTATTTACCTGTAGTCCCAGTACTCTGGTTGTCCCGTTGTGAGGTTGACATGGTCCCGAGAATAAAAGGTCCCACGGAGGTTTCCTAACCACACGTCATAGCCGGCGTTGGATAGCTTGTAGCCTCATTAGAACAAACAATATATCATTACAACGTTTTAAGAGAGAAAGAGTCTTATATTCAAGGTAATCAAGTGGAAAAATAGCTAGGAATTGTAAAATTGAGTTAAAAATTAAGGATCGTAAAAATTTATAAATTCTTTATAGGTCAATATATAACTAAAAATAAAGTTACCAGCACGATAATGGATTTTATATATCCCCGGATTGCTTTCTATAACTCTTATATCAAATTTACATTCAAGTTTATTTTAGGATAATCCGGCATTTTCGAAAAATGTTCAACTACGAGTGATCAATAATAATATGTGAATATTTGTTCGAGGGTGTTTCACTATAATTATAGTCATATGTGGGATAAATAAAAGCTTGACTTAACACTGGCTATAGTAGGATTGAACTGTAGCCTTGTGAATCGTTGTATGGCATAGACATGCCTTAATTTGGTCAGGTAAGATATTATGAATATAAACTTCAAAGCGAATAGATATGAAATATTTTGGATAAACCGAGACAGTACGGAGCATGAAATGCTTTCATCACAATGTAATTTATAAGGAAAGATAAACAAATTTAATTATATATTTGTAAGACTATTAATAACAATATTTTATTAATGCATACCTATTATTACAAAGTATATATTGTTTTATCAGGAGTTTATAGTAAAAAGTTTATATTAAGAGGCCGGTCAACACTTGTTTACCCATCAAAACATGGTATTACAAAATAAAAGATTGTGACAAAACCGTTCTATGGATTTGAAATCGGTTTTCACCAATGAAAATGTATTTATATTATCTAGGAAGAAGACTCTGTAAAACATTTACTAATCATACTAATTAAATTATACAATGAAAACTATCACATTTTTAGCCCCACACTATTTTGCTTATAATGACTTCATTAAGTGATATATTCAAAATTGAATTTTACTATATAAAGCAGAACTATTTTTACTTCGATTTTCTTTGATTAGAATTTTTATTTATTGTTCTATTAGTTTTTTATATTTTTTTTAAACGAATAATTACTTTAACTAGATTAATATGGATGTAAGTATTAATATTGGAAAAAGAAGAAATAACAAGGCCAGATAATATTTTTCTCCTGATTTTAGTTATTTTTTTATAATTAATTAGTTTAATACTGAGATTTAAAACATTATTTTAAGAATTAAAATTTTAAACAGTTTGGTAGCCGTAGTGTAAACGCTGTTGGTTGTCAAACAAGGAACTATGTGTACCTGATGGCAATTGTCCACGGTCTTTCATCTACAGCGTTGCCACGATCGTTTTCAAAGAGAAGACGAGAGAAATCATTTACACAAGAACATCACAAACGTGAAATTAAATTATTTTGTATTGAAAGAATGGGAAACAAAAGCCAACTTCGTTTAAGTGCACCGCGAAAAGAAGCGGCGTAAAATTATTTTAGAATATTTAAAGAGAAGGTAAGTTAAAATACTACCTTAGAATATTTAAAAATTAAGTTAAGTTAAAATAATATTTTTGGACACAATATATTGCCACTACTTTGTTGGGGCAGTGAAGTTATTATAGTTATTTGATAAAAATTATTAGACCTAATTGTAGAATTCCCACACTGGACGTCACGTGGCCTAGAATCTTAAAATTATTTTAACTATATTTTCGCTTACGAAGAGATCAAGGTTCAAATCCCAGCGCACTATGGATAGTTTTATTTGTAAATATGTATCACCCTCTCTCCAAGCTGATACTGGTACATTTCCATTTGGAACTTTGCCTCCACTCCATTGTGTCATTATTATTATTATTATTATTATTATTATTAGCACCGAGTCTTACTACCCGTTTGGTTTATACGCACATTGTGTTATTAAAACAAGTATTTAGTTATAAGGGTAGTATACATGGATGGTCGAGTAGTTTAAGGCATTTGACTCGCAACAGTTTGGGCTGTTCTTAACTGAGCTTGAACTTCTAATCCGAACTGGGTGAATTGGATATATCTTACTGATAAAAAACTAAACAACCGCTGTATTCAACGCACTTATTTGAAAAGGTGTTCATAATTAGCGTGGCCAGGATTTTAATGACCCAAAAAGTCTAAAAGATAATCTATAGAATCACCTTAAAAATGCAAAAAATATTAATTTAAATTTACAAAAAACAACAACCAAAAAGCCAATAAAAATTAATTAGCATGAGACTAAATCAAACACCCACTTAACAAACGGAAACTCAAATGTTTGCAACGCAAAACCACAATAATTACACTTGCATTTTGCTAAACAATTAACAGTGAATTCAAAACTCTAGCTACCGCTTCCACTGATGTCACCATTTCAGTTTAGTAGCAGCGGCTCACTAGGAAGATGGCTTTTCCAACCATACACAGGAATAATAAAATGTTTGGTTAGTCCATTTACAAAACTTATTAATATTCAACATGACCGTTTAAAAATTACTAAAAGATTAATTAAAGCATGTAAAAATGACCTAAATTATACATCTCTACAATCAGGGAATAATGAAAATAGTTTTAAAAATAAAAATAAAATAAAAATCAAGATCTGGGCCCTGATAATGAGCATTGCTTACTTTCATGTGTTATATATGTTATGCAGTTCACCTCAAACTTTAATATCATCTGGTTTGCACTTTACAATTTTGTTGTGATAATTGTGGAGCGATTAACTTGACTTTGTTTGGCGGTCACAGTAACCGAATCTGGGTGGCTAGTTTTATTTTTCTCTGCATCTTTCTATCCTTCCGGGTTATATGTTTTCAATTACATTAGCTAAATACGATTGAGAATTTAGACTTTATAGGAAATATACCCTGATTTGCGTGGAGAGAGATTGGTAAAGGAACTATATAAGAAAATCCACTTTAATCCGAATTTAAAACCATGATCTCCCTGTCACTGACAAACCAGAATATATATGAGTCTGACACTTGTGGATGATAACTAGTTTCATTCCAAGCAATTAATATAGTGATATAGTCACGGCTGTAGGTTCTGTAAAAATATTGATAAAATAAGGTGGAAAATTTAAAGCTTTCCTTCTAGTTTTTTCAAATTGTTACTTTCAGAAAACTAAACGAAAACAGAGTTGATAACTCAGAATCTGTTTTTCCACTAAATAACGATGATGGTGGTGTAACATATGGACACGCTGTCAAAAATAAAAAGGAGTCATGTAACAGGTAAGTTCATGTTACATATTTGTTATCATCATCATCATTTGAAAATATAATATAATCATTTGTATGTGTCTGGCACTGTGTTCCTACCCGGGGTTTATAAACAGCTGTTGGCCACCTCTTTGGTCACGTGGTCTTTTTTCCTGGCTCCATTAGAGTAGTTATCGCATGTGAATATTACCTGAACCGGTAGTAAGACGTGATTAAAAATATACTATAAATATACAAACCTGTTTTAAAAAACCACTTAGGTCCTCAAAGAGTATCCTAGATGATCTATGTTGTATTTGTTATAAAGCTATTATGTCTCAGCCGGAAGAGGTCACCCTTTACATATTTTCTCGTGATTGCCAAGAAATTGCTCACACTCAAATACCACTTTTAAACATCAGTGCTCTTATTGTTGGAACACTTTGTTCATAGTTGGGTGAGGCAAGCTACACCATAAATGTTCATTTATTTTGGTTAGGTTGGTCCACAATTAATATATTTTATATGAGTAAGGGGGCCCCTGACCTCTGCTTCCTCCCACACTTTGAAAAGACGACTTTTCTATAGTTCTAATGATTTATTAATTTTAAGGTACTACCTTCCGCCTCCCCCTTCCACAATTTTGTTTAATATTTTTATTTATTCAATAGTTTTTCTTCAATTTGTTCATGATTATTTTGCGAGAAATTTCATTTGTTCGACATTTATTAAAACGCTTGTTTCTAGCCTCATATACACGACATAATTTATTGTACAAGAGTGTGCCGTGTGAACACCCAATATTGTACAACGTCTGATTTGAATAGCTCATTGTATACAAAGTATTGTACCTCATAGAAATAGAATACGTCTTATATCTCCCATCTTTATTGTTTTCGAGTTATAAAAATGTAGATAGTCCTGTTTGATAGAGGCTTACAATTTTCAGTGATTGATTATATATTTATTAACAGCCAAATACTTGATCAAAACAAAAACTGTATAACTGAAAAAGTTAAAATAATGAGAGATTGAACCTCAAACATAAGGATTTTTAATTGTTTAGAAATAAAAATAAAAAATGAAGATAATCCTTTATTTTTTAGGAATGATCAGGTAAATATTTATAGTAAATTTAATTATAACAAAATTTATATATATATTTATTTATAACAAAATTTATATATATATATATATATATATACATATATGTGTGTGTGTGTGTGTGTAAACATAAAAAACGGGCAATAAGCAATTATGTCGTGTGTACCGGGCTTAGCTTACGTCATTTTGTTTGCAAACTAAGGGCCAGCTGTGGGTAGGCCCTCAATTGAAAAAATTAAATATTTTTGCATTTGTTTGTTCGGGATTGTTCATTTGCTTCTCACTTGGTTTGTATAAATGTTGATTAAACCTATATAAATTAATTTGCTTGTGAAAAATCAACTTTAGTGTAATTCCAATTTCTCATAGCTGCAATGGGTTTTTTTTTCTCTAAATTTAGTCTGATTTGTTCAGTTAAAATGTGCATTTAGCTTTCTTTCATGACTTATTAGAACTAAAAAAAAATACAAACATATACTTTTTAGAATGTATATTATTTCTACAACAAAAATAATAGTTATTTGGTTTATTTTCAAGATTATAATGTTTGAGAAACAGTGTTGTGCTTACCATTTGACGTACGTGAAATAGAAATAGGGTACTTAAAATATTTCAATTAAATTATTAAATGTGTTTCATAATGTATTTTCACTGTGTGAGCCACATCCTCTTGTTCGTTCATGCTATCCGTCTAGATAAACTAATGGCGTAGAGACAATACACATATTATTTCATAAGAAGTGGCCCCGCATTTGCGTATAGTAAACATGTAAAACTATTTAGAAAATGTACTGTCGATATAACCATCTGGTATTTGAAACCCAAATTTATTGAAAAAACCGGTTCATACAAGGTTGACGCTTTAGCACACCTGTACCCCCTTCCCCCTACACGGAATGTGGGATATAATGTCCCGATTTCACCAACTACAATAATATACATACCAACTATTATTAGTCTCAGAATTATTCACTAGTATTCGTTTTTGCATTGTGCCTATTACAAAATTTTAGAAACACATTTTTATCTC
>CABEEJ010009652.1:0-17530 GCA_901482245.1 Timema douglasi
AAATAAATTTTTGGTGTGTAACATTTCATAGAATAAAACTCTTTTGAATGACGAAAAAAAAATTTTCTGGACGTATGGCCTTAACATATCCCGTATCAGCGGGAACGTGAGATACGGCGTCAAGATTGTCTGGTACGGTCTTCCTGTGAAGGGAGGTCCATGTTCGAATCGTGGCCAGATTTACTAAGTTTTTTTATAAACAGTTTTCTACTCCACACTCACGCTGATGATGTTATATTTCCTCTCAAATCTACCTCCTTAAGAACACCCAAACCTGGGAACGTTATATCCGTATAACAATTAGACCTATTAAAAATAATATAATCGTTTATTCATCACTGGGAATAGAACTAAGGTCTTCTACACATTTGGTTTAGTCTTATAAACTGGAAAATAGTCTCGTTTCAAACTAGTTCTATATTTTTAATAGACTGAAGTATTTTTTATGAACAGTAGTTAAAAATTCCTGTAACTAATCAAATAGTAAAAATAAACAAAGTTTTGTGCTAAACATTTAGATAAAGGAATTGACAGCCTCGCTAAAGATATATGTACATTTAGAATACAACGCTTAAAATTAGTCCCACCAAGTCACCAACGCTCTTGAAATTATTAATTTTTTTTCAACAAAGTTTCCCCCCCAAGAATACTGGTTGATATCTCCCTCGACTTCACTATTACACTGGATTACAAATCACACGTACCCTCAACTCAAGTCTACAGAAAATGAATGAGAACACTTCCCGCCCCTCCCCCCACTAAAAAACTTAGGAGTGTGAAATATGGCGGCTATGACTTACGCCTAGCTCTCAGCCACGTCAGAAACTAGGTGTTACGAATTTCTCCCCTCAACGTTTTGATGTCCCTGCCTTGTCGCACAATGTATTGTCCCACACTTATGTCCCCCACCCTTTCAAGGGAACATTCCACGTCCTAGAAATCCCGAGCTTAGTTTGTTTACGTTCCCCTGCGAGCTCCTCTCTCTAGACTCGACTACAAGGTCCTCCGACATGGAGGCTGCGACTTAGGTCCACACTTGTCCGTCGGTAAAAAAGGGAAGCTCCCAAATGTGACGTCACCACCCACGCCAGGACTCGCTCGTGTTTGTAAACACGCTCAAACCGCCCTCAAGGACGATGCAACGTCCCCACAGCTTACTCTGGGGAGTTCTATGGAAAGCTTGCTTCTAATTAAGGCGCTCGTTGGCGGATTGGATACATCAAAGTGCTGTCGTGACTAGGTATATGGTATCGATAGAAAAGGGTCGATTACAGTAGGTAACGTTATTGAAAGAATAAGTATGAAATTATATCTTAATATCATGGTTTTTAGTGTTTTCATGTATGTAAGTGTTGGATGATTTTTCTGTTTTTACATCTTATATAAAAAATACTTGTTGTATTTTAACAATAAATACAACTTTTGTGTTAGGGAAAAATTATTCCTACAACGTATATTTAATTAAATAATGTTATAATACAATTCATTTGCTATGAAAGGTGGAAAGATTACCTTTAATGGTTCCACTTGGGTGTAGCTTTTATATTAATAATAATAATAATAATAATAATAATACTTAGCACCACGTCTTACTACCCGTTTGAGTTATACGCTTAAGTACTAGTTATGATAATGGGTTAGAAATTGGGAAGGTTGAATGGAGAGGAAGTGAACCCACATTTGCGTGAAGGAAGAGTGGAAAACCATTTAGGGAAAACTACTCCCAGTTCGCCCGAGTCAGATTATAATATCTATCTCCCCATCCTCGGCTGTCTAGCACAACATAAAACTGGCACGTTAGCTAACTACGTCACCGAGGCGGTTAATCGAGCTATAGTTTAATCAGAAAAGGTAGGACTGGATACCTTTCCGAGTAAACGGAGTTTGAGCTTATATTTATTTGTTTTTTACATGTTTTTATTGACATAGAGTTAGCGCTATTTAATAAAGGGTTTTACATTTTTCTTTCCCGCACGCAAATGCAGGTAAATTTCCTCTAAATTCAACCTTTATCATCCCAATCTTCATCGTTGTGATTAAATGCCGACCTTGTAATAAGACGCGGTGAAAAAACCCACACCTTATTACGACAATGGATTTGATTAAATCCATAACGCTAATAGTCTTTTTAACGGAGTGATATCTCTACAAGTGACCTCACGGCTCAGTATAGGCCGATTCCCATCATACCAGACCCCCCCTTCACCCCCAAAAAAACTACCTTTATCCATAAGAAATACTCACACAAAACACGGATATTTGTCAAGCAATAAGAGAATGTCACGAAGTAATCAGTTTCCGTCAGAAATAATGGTCCTGCCTACAATGCATTACTACATACATGATTGCAAAACAGTGTCGACTTACAAACAAACGGCCTGTACCCGTGGCTATGTGGTTGGGGACGGGAGGTTTGAATACATCTTTAGAGGAGCTTGGGTCAATCCTGGGTGGTGAATAGCCATTTGGTATTTGTAGAGGAGTTCAGATTGAAAACACATGGCTATTTATATATTTTAACGATAATGGTGAGATAAAGAAAGTAAGTCTGAGGAAGTGCATCCACATTAGCGTGAATATGAAAAGGTTAGATTAGAGTTCTACATTAGAATAGAGATTAAATGAGAAAATAACAGTTATGAATTATTTGTCGAAAACCAAACCCAGT
The DNA here is from genome assembly GCA_901482245.1 of Timema douglasi. Lineage (NCBI taxonomy): Eukaryota > Metazoa > Arthropoda > Insecta > Phasmatodea > Timematidae > Timema > Timema douglasi. The sequence continues at coordinate 2,669 of CABEEJ010009652.1, forward strand.
GCAGTAGAACGGTGAATGTTAACCTCTTTACTACCGACAATACAGTAGGTATATTACGGGTCTGACACTTTTCTCAAGTGACCTCCAGCGTGGGTGTCAGATGTTATTGAAGGTACAGCTATGGTTTCTTAAACCTTGATTTTCAATACAGTTTCAATAAAGTAACACTAAACTAATATTGAAAGATTACTTTTAAATTTAATTCCCATTGGTCGGTGGAATACTGCAGTGTGATATTTTCATTACTATTTTAATACAGTTTAACCTCCTTTAACAATTAAATACACTAACAATAAATCGTTTAAAGGTCAACCTTCCACAGGGTGGCAATATACAATTACCGATAATGGAGCCATTAACGGTTTCTGCAGATCTCCTTCTAACGACAATAAAATGTATCTCAAAGGATTTTTTATCTTATATTTTAAAGATATTTATAAAAGAACCGCACCCAGGTGAAAAATCGCCTTTGTCAACTTTCTGACTTGCCTAAGTCTAATTTGAGAACGGAATCAGAAGCTGTTTATCAAATTTGCCAAAACCCTACAGCACTAGCGCCGTCAGAGACGTCCGGCGCCGTCCACAAGCATTAGGAACAATTTTGGGAGTAATCAAGAGTCATCACAAGAAACAGCTTAACGAAGAAGTATAGACGGGGTGCCCTATTTTCTAGTTAATATCACGTATTCTTAAAAGCTTCCGAAAAAATCACTTTACTTACCGACGGTTCAAGGCGAGCTAGGAGAGCGGTTAGAACATCTGAGTACAGCCCAATGAGCATAGGTTCAAACACTCAAGTGGATAATATGAGATGTTCTCTGCCCCAAGCCCCCTTTGCCCCCTCAAAACAAAAAAGTATGGAATTTGATCCTCTACTTTAAGAGTCTAGACGAATTGTTATGCACTTCTTTAAGACTTAGCCTTCTCCTTGTGTTTTTTTCTTTAAGTTAAAGTGTTTGCTGATAGCCAGTATTGGCATTATAGACTATAGAGCACGGTCGAAACAAAGCAAACGGCATTCACCTAACTCCGTGTATTAAGATTACATTTTGATAAAACATTTAAATAAAATATGAAATTATGGATTAAATAGCCAAACTATTATAATTGTTGATTAAGATTATAGCCACTTCTAAATATAATATTCTCTGAATTGAAAAACGACACCTGGACACGGGAATTGGGCCCAAGACCTTTGGCTTAGTACGCTAATACTCTAACCACTGAGCTATCCAAGAGTCATTCATAAGTGGCCGACGATTTCCGCACGTCCATTATAGACTCTGCCTTAAAATACGAGTGAAGAATGACACTGGGCACGGGACGACTTCTGGATAGCTCAGTGGTAAGAGCCCTGGCATACTAGGCCAAAGGTACCGGGTTCCCCAATGACCAGCTACAAAGTTTAAATTTATTTTTAGACGGTTTTTAGAAATTTGTGTTAGCGTACATAAAACCATATATATATATATATAATCCCCACATTCTCTTAACATTTTCTGTTGTGATTCTATCAAAATAACTATATTTGATAAGAAAAGGATACACCTATGTTTATAACCTTTTGCTTTAACCTTAGAATTACAAATTTTATCTTAAATGATCTAAATCCATTTCTGTATTTTCAGCTTGTAGCCTGGGTCAGTTATTATTCAGGCCATATATTTTCCACTGCCAGCTTGCTAGACCTGCCATAGCTTCAAATGCCTTATAATCTATCTTGAGTGGGACAAGCACAACACCCAGTGCCCATCCATCAATTTATCAATGTGAAAGGGTAAACCAATATTTTCATCAATTATAAATTTTCGGCCATGCCGGGAAATGAACCCGGGACCCTTAGCTTAGTAGAGAGACACGCTACCAACTGGGCAAAGGTGTCTGACTCGTAAATCATCTAGATATATTAGAAAAAAACCTTTAACTCAAAATATGAGCTTTTTGACTCGTAAGAAATATGCCAATAGTAATTTTCGCCTTAATTTGGTAGAAAACAATATTAAAAGATGTCAAATAACTTCTTAAATAATCTGAAATTTCTAAACGTCTGAAACGCATTTAAATGCTTTACCATACAGCGTTCTTAACAGGAGATGGTAGAACTAGACTTTACGACACTAATTACGTGATTATTTAAACAATAAAATAGGTTTACCATGCTAGCGGGTGGTAATAATTAATTCAACCACGTTCGAGAGCATCTGGTTTGCTAAATGTTTTATTTTATTAAATTTATTAAATAAGTTATTTAGTCACAAAATCTTTAGGGTGATATTTTTATGTAACAAACATTTCAAAGGAATAAATTAGTATCAAACACATCTTTTTTTGGAGGGGATAGAATAATACGTTACATATAGAAAAAAAAATCTCCTTGATTTTAGATGGATATGTTAAAAATGACAAAAACTCCTTGCAATTAGGTAAACATACTAAATTTGTCAACAGTTATTTGAACTTAGAAAATTCTTCTGCAGTTAGTTGTTTTAAGTCAGTGTTTTGTATGAAAATAAAAATGGTTGAATAAATTCAATAAAACTGACATATTTGTTTGTCTTTTTTAAAATCAAATACGCCACTTTTCTTACATAAGTGATGTGTATGTATATAAATGATCGCGAATTGTTACCAGTATATTAAATCTAAAAGTTTTCACAGTTGAAGTAGTTCCCGCCAGAAAGAGTAGATAACAGCACTGTATATCCGTGAATTATCGTGCATCATTCAATAATTAACACGTTTTAAACTACGCCGCTTTCTGTACATGTATGTCACGAGCTTAGCAACTCAAGACTACTAACGTCACTCTAATATTACGTCGCCACGAATGAGATTCCAAGATTCCAACTGGATACCTCTTTTGGCCTAACCTCCAGCTGCGCGTGCGTATCAATGAAGGAGATGGTGTATCATTAGTACTATTTAATATATATTGATAAAATCTATCAAAACTAACAGCTGCACATCACAATCATGACTTGACGTATGAATACGTGACAATAGATATAGGAGCTTTTATAGCTACCTTAGACTCTTTCCATAAATTTTAACTATAGATAAACAATACCTTCCGTCAACCATTCATCTCGTATCCGGGAACAAATAATAAAGAGTAGAGAAATAAAAACAAATATTGGCATGCATGCTTTAATTTAATTCAGATTTTATGCCGGGTCTGGGCAATATATAGTGGTTTACTATCCTCCAACCAAACGAATGTCGCCGAGTTATATTAAAAAACAAGTTTTCCTTGTTCCGATCCTTTAAGCTGAGTAACATAGGCTGCTGAAAACCGGTATTTAAACTTGAAGTTAAAAGTGTGATAAATAATTAAGGAAGCGTGATTGAGTGATGATAAGGCGTTAGACTCGTATCGCACAAGGTCACCGTCGAGATGGAGGTCTAGGTTCAAGTTCTCACCGAGTACACAGAGGGCGGGGTTTCCACACACGATTAACCACTGTAGTTTTAACATCTTCACTCCACGTGAGCAGTTCTTTTAACTATTCCCCTCATTCCTACCCCTTGGATTAATACCGTGACCCACACCGGTGGTCGCAAGGTCCAATGCGTTATTTTTGTGTCACGGTGAAGGTGAGATAAGATTTTTAATCCATATCGGGTGTAGTGAGGATGGTTTTTCCACCCTATCTTTACGCAAGTGCGGATACATTTCCTATTCAACTCTGCCTTCCGCATCTTTATTTCGTTAAAGTGATTAGTGTATATGTAGCCTATAACCTGGACAAGGTGAAAAAAAAGAGGAAATTATCACATTGTAAAATAAAATAAAAATTAATATAATATGATATAACAAAATTAGTACATTAAAAATCATATAAATAGAATAAAATGTGTGTGAGTTAACGTTGTAGAGCCGAAACCAAGAAAAACAGAAAAAAGAAACATCGTATACACAATAAACGAATATTGAGGGTATGCAAACGGTTTTTTTAAAAACTTTTGTATAAAATATATTATGAACCTGGAGTTTTAAGGTGAGGGTGTAGGAAACGTGATACAATTTAGGTAATTTTGCAGTTTTTATACAAACATTTTTTTTGTCAAAATAAATCAAATATTTTTCTCCAGTACAAACATAAAATTTAATTTACATGGCGACCTCAAACAGTTCATGAATATCTGTCAAGGGTGTCCTGAAGTTCAAATGGTGATCATCCACTGTCGCTATGCTCATGAAAGATATTTAACAACTGTTGATAACACCATGTGAAGAAAATTAAACTGTTTGTACTGAAGAAATATTTTATTTATTTTGGTAAAAGAAAGAGAAGTTTTTTTAATAAAAACTGCAAAATCACTTACCTTTTCTCGCGTTCCCTACATCCGCACCTTAAAACGCGTTTGGACATGTTTTGTGACATTAAAAAGATATCCAATATCTGATACCAAAATATATTTTGAAGATATTATCAGCGATTCGTTTCCTTCCAAAATGTATCACCAAGAAGAAATTTCAACCGTAAATCCAAAGAAGTTTCACAAGGCAAATAACTTCAAAAGGGCAATCACCGGTACTTGGATCTCGTTAGGGAGTAAATAAATAAATAAATAAATAAATATATATATATCTCGTATGCAAATTTCATAAACTCAAATATTTCGATGCCAAGCCCAATTCAACCCAGATTACGTTAACTTATATTAGAACTAATAATTAAGCACATAATATTAAAGACTGAAAATAATATTAGTGGTAAGGCTACAGTAACTTTTATTACTAAATATATAATGTATTAAATTTTCATAGAGGTGTGCGAAGATGGGATTTGTCTTTGAAATAAAATACTAGCTTCAACTTAACTTTTAAAAAAATGCTTCTACAATCACAAAGCTTTGCCAATAATATATTGACATGTAAAATACTCAATTTATGTTAAATTATTACCATTTTGAGCTGTTATGTAATTAATTACTTACTCTATGGCATTGGGAGCTTGAAAGTTAATTACCACACTTAACAAAAGTACGCCACCTATCCATCTCTCTATTTCTTTAGTTATATTCATTTCATCTCATTTACCCCTTATTTCTTTCAAGTTCATTCTAATGTTATCCTTCCATTTTAAAGTTCTGATAATTATTATATCATATTAGAATGATATATTACAAACACTGATGCAAGCATACATTTTTAAAGTTATTTTAGTGCATACAGTTATATAAATAGGTCTGATATAATATATTTTGCAAGAAAAAACAGTTAAGTGGATCCGCCGCTCATAAGAATAGACGAGGCGCCGTAAGATAGAGGGCGCAGGCAATTTAAATTGCGCGTACGTTACGAAGATTGCGTAAACATTGAATAGGCGTAGCCGGTACATCAATCGACGACTGGGACAAGAAGGTAGGTAATCTAAGCCCCAATTTTGACCACTAGCATTGATTGAAAGTCGCTCAAATTTGGCTTTGTATAAATATGTTTTATTTAGTTTATTGGTCAAAAAGTTATCAAAAGCCTCCAAAAATACTTTATTATGGATTACTGTGTAATCTGTCTTTATATCAAATTAAACGAACTATACCGGTATATTTTATGACTGTAAAATTTTTATTAATGCCTTTGTGGCCACATGAGCTTAGACTTTTCAAATAACGGGCTTTCTATGAAAACCAGAACATATAACTACCGATACATTCATTTGTACACATACAGCAGGGTTTTTGTGATTCTATCACCACTGTACTGACCTGGGCACGATGACCTTAATAGGTGTCACACAGCCAACCATACAGTGTGAAGAAAGTTTAGTGACTTGAGCACGATTGCCTAAATAGGTGTCACACAACCCACTATTCAGTGTGAAGAAAGTCAAGTGCTGACTTGAGCATGATTGCCTTAATAGGTGTCACACAACCCACTATACAGTGTGAATAAAGTCAAGTGCTGACTTGAGCACGAATACCTTAATATGTGTCACACAGCCAACCATACAGCGTGAAGAAAGTAAAGTAGTGACTTGAGCACGATTGCCTTAATAGGTGTCACACAACCCACGATACAGTGTGAAGAAAGTCAAGTGCTGACTTGAGCGTGATTGCCTTAATAGGTGTCACAAAGCCAACCATACAGTGTGAAGAAAGTCAAATACTGACCTGAGCACGATGACCTTGAAAGCTGGTCCAGCCAGTCCCTTGATGATGGCGGAGGCGTTCAGGTGACATCTCCCTTGAAGCACGACGCCATTCACCTGCAGGAAAAACACGTGGTTAGCGTGACAAACTCGGGCATTAATTTAGATCTCATATTTGTCTGAATTGCAACTATTCTAAGACCTTAGCTACTTTGAAAAGATACCTTCACATTCAAACATTTTGTATCCTTAAGCCTAAGCCAAATGTTGAATTTTTAAGTATGTTGGATATTAAATTTTTTATCTTAACTGCAATCTAGCCAAAAGTTTAAGATTCAAGATCCAATATTGTGTTAAGCATGTATTTAAAAAAAACCTATCAAAACAAGCCATTAAAATTAATCAATGCTAGACAACGCAGAGATAAGTACAAATATATATAAAAGTGGCAGAATGTATAGTAAATAAGAATAAATTTTATCACTTTTAATTGTGATTCTGAGTTAAGGAGTAGCAAAAAAAATTACAAAGGTAAATTAATACATTTGCTCAAGGTGGGATTGAAGAGAACAGGTGCTAAACAAGATTTCTGCAGGTTTTATAACTAAAGATATCTTTACCAAAATAAATATAATATTGCTTCAGTAGATAAGTTATTTTATATTTGTCAAGGCTATCACGGATTTGAAAATAAACTTTGTAAATGATAGAAAGTTGATGTTAAAGTTCCATAATGCCAATAACAAAATTATAAAATAATCGTCTGAACGTATCCACTTAAGCAATATTTTATTTATTGTGGCCAAAAAACTTTTGCTCTAAAACTGTAAAATATGGACATTAATTCGCGTGACGTTTCATCCCTTCTTACAGACTACATAATTTTTAACACTTCATTAAACCACTAAAATTCACCAAATTTTAATTAACCTCCAATAGATTTTTTAATGTAAATGGTTTTTAGAATGAAAAAANAATTAAAAATATTTTCAAAAATAAAATTAATTTCTTAATTAATGTGAAAATGAAATAAAAAGAAGAAAACGTATCCTTTTTATTGCTTTAAAAACATTAAAGCTGTCCCATGGTTGAACAAATATAATTTATAAACATTCTTTGACTTAGTTTGACCTGGCTTCACAAAACATGGTAATTAAATTGGTAGCGGTTTCACGTAGTTCAAGTTTTCCCCCATACCCCCTCTTTTATAGATTTTTTTTTATCTTAACAATAAATAATGGTCCATAGGTTTTCAACCGAACAAAAGATTACGCGACACATCATTAATCATAAGATATAAACGGTTCCCTCTCTTTTTCTCAGACAAAACGTAATCAAGGCATCATAGCATTAGACACGAACTTGCAGCTTTGCTCGAGGCATTCTGAAAATATGTTAGGAGAATATTAAGGAACATCTTCTGAATGAATGTTTAACAGTCAACCAGCCACCAAAAAGATAATTTTGTTTGCTCTTTTAGGAGGTCCATGGGGTGTGAGGAGGGGGAGGGGGGGGGAGAACCTTATCTGACAGATAAAAAAATTTACTAGAGTTACTTACACGTAATCACACGTCAATTAATGTGAGCTTCAGCTTCAGATAAATAATATCAATACCTATAAAATAACACTAATAATACCCGCCTCGGTGGCGTAGTTGGCTAACGCGCTTGTCGTGTTGAGCTCGACTGCTGAGGACGGGGAGATCGAGGTTCGAATCTTGGTCGGGTGAACTGAGGGTGGTTTTTCTTAAATGGTTTTCCACTCTCCCTCCACGCAAATGCGGGTTTACTTCCTCTAATTCAACCTTCCCAATTCCTAAACCAATAGCGCAATTAGTATTTAAAGCGTATAACCCGAACGGGTAGTAATACGCGGTGCTAAATAATAAATAAAATTAAAAAAACACTAATAATAGAGTAAAACATTATCAAGGTTGACAAAAAAATATGCTTATATTTTTACATTCTCATATCAAAGGAAATTATTGTAATCGTGAACTTTTCTACCTCGTGATGATGATGATGATGATGATGATACTAAATCTTTACACTTTTAGGGTGTCCGAACCTAAAAAGGTGATTTTACAATTACGTATGTTTGTCTACCCCTGTCCACAGATCTGAAACGGTTTGATGGATTTTGTTCATATTTGATATAGGGATGTTATGAGGCAATATCTCCGGACTTTTTTTTTTTTAATTTTGACCATAGCCCTTAAATTAAGTGTAATTTACTAATGAGCGATTTTTTTTAATTCCAAGTTTTTCAAAAAATGTGGAATAAAAAAAAATAATTTTGTAGTAATCGCTTATGTACTTGTACGCTAATGGTTTTAGGGATTAGTTTGGTTATATTTAGAGAAAGTGTACCAGTATTTCCGTAGAGGGAAAGTGGAAAATCAACCTCAGTTTACCAGACTGAGATTCGAACTCAATCTCCCCGTCATCGGCAGTCAATTATAATGCGAGAGTGGAGCGTTAGACCATGCGGCCAGCGAAGTTAGTGAGGAGTTATATTGTTTTGTTTAAAGTCTCATTTATCAATATGAGAATTATTTATTTATTTTTGATTTTTAATTTTTCAAGGTCCTAAATATTTTCAAGCGATTAGTAGATAATATTTAATTTCTTTTGAAAAAAACAACAACTAATTTTTAAAGAAAATGCAAAAAATATTCGTAGCATATACTGACTTAAAAAGTTATTGTTATTCTAGTGTATGCCATAAGTATTGGGGTGAGGGTGCGGGTGCAGGTGGAACGAAAGAGTGAGCAAAACATTTTAGGGAGACACTTTTCCTCAGGGCCGTAAAATTGGAATATCCATTCCTCCAAGCTTTGCATCGAGTTGAGAAAGCAGCGGTTGGACTTGCAAATTAGTAACTCAGCTTCTAGAAAGCTTTTGGTCTTATGTTGAAGCTAGTCTGAGGATCATATCCGGAGCAGTATGAATATTCACATTCCGGCAGTACTCAGGGTAGTAACGAAGAGAGATTAAGTTGGGGTTCAAATCTCCAGCCCCTTCGAAAATATTGTAAGTAATAAAAAATTGTTCTCCTCTTCGATATATAGGTTAGTAGCTTCTTGGTGTTTTATAAAATTAAGGTGACTAAGATCCAAAATATGTTTAAATCAACCATAAATTTATCAAGAGGAATTTAATGCGAGAGAAAAGAATTGTTTGAGTACTCCCCAAAAAAAGCCAAAAGAGGTAAATTTCCCTCACCCTTTGTAAAATCAAAACAAATCTACGCACTGGCAAGACAGTATGTAGGCCAAAAACAAAATTATTTGGAAAATTAAAGAATTTTAATTATTTAAATAATAATAATATTTAGCACCACGTCTTACTACCCGTTCGGGTTATACGCTTAAAGTACTAATTACTCTGATGGATTAGGAATTGGGAAGGTTGAATCAGAGGAAGTAAACCCGCATTTGCGTGGAGGGAGAGTGGAAAACCATCTCGGAAAAACCACCCCCAGTTCACCCGACCGAGATTCGAACCTCGATCTCCCCGTCCTCAGCAGTCGAGCTCAACACGACAAGCGCGTTAGCCAACTACGCCACCGAGGCGGGTAATTATTTAAATCTCCTTCGCTATATTCTTATAGGGTGTTAAGTTAAAGAGAGTTAAACAATTCTTAATCTTTCACCCGCCTCGGTGGAGTAGTTAACTAACGCACTAGTTTAGTGTTGAGCTAGATTGCTGAGGACGGGGAGATTGACGTTCGAATCTCGCTTAGGTGAACTGGGGTGGTTTTTCCTAAACGGGTTTTCACACTCCCTCAAAGCAAATTTGGGCTCACTTCCTCTATATTCAACCTTCTCAATTTTTAACCCATTAGTGTAATTAGTACTTAAGCGAATAACCCGAACGGGTAGTAAGACGTGGTGCTAAATATTATTACCTATTATTATTGAATTATTAATCTTTCCAAGCAAAATATTAATTTTATCAGAATGGTATTCTAATCCAATCCAAAGAATTCAACATTTTTTTCCCGATGATAGCAGAGTGGTAGACAGCCTGGGGCATGCAAATACACCTACACTACTCTTGCAATAGACTAAACTGCCGATGGTTTGATCCCAGTTGGGTGTACTGAGGGCTGTTGATGTTTTCCATAAACGTTTTCCCATTCTTTCTCCACGCAAATGCAGCACACTTCATCTAATATTAAACATTCCTCATCCCATTAGCGAACAAAAAAAGGTTGAATACCATTGGTCTATCATGTCCTATCAACAACTTTCCTTTTTAGATCCTAAGTACGAATACGAATCTGAGGAGAGGCCCCTCTGAAAGGGACAATCTTCTCCTCCATCGCGTGAAGAGTAAACGGCCTTGCCACAAAAAGTAATCCCTCTCTCCATTGTTTTGTTCCGTTCCCGCCCCGAAGGTTCCCGATGTGGCAAGCAACGTGTAGATCGAAAGCACGGTATTAAAATAAATACTTGGCAAATCTCTCTTAGTCAAGAGATACCGACACTATACGAACGATTTAATTTCCGCGCGTGAAAACTTTGCTCCGTTTTCTTTATTATTTGTATTATTTTTATTTCCTTTGAGGAGTCATTCAGAGGAGGCAGATATGGGAACTGTAAATTTTGTCCACAAATCTTTCGAAACGAATAAAGCTAAGATAATAGAGATATAACAGTATAAAAAGCAGAATTCATTTTAATAATATAATTCTATATGCTTCAACTTAATTTAACTTATATATGTCAGTATTTATTTATTTGGGTATTTAACGTGAAATGTCTGAAGTGAGTGATCATATTAGTAAAGGCTTACAAACTAACTTAGTTTTATAACTAACACAACACCCAGGATAAGTCCGTATAGTTTATTACAGTGCAAGTGGAAGCCTCAATTTCACCTATTGCAATTTTTTCGGACATACCATGGACATAACACGGGACCCTTAGTTCAGTAGACCAAGCTAGGGACTTTATATGTCCATACTTGATTACGTTTTCCCCACTATATGGTTTTTGACCTCAGTATAGACTAACGCTGCTGAGTTTACTAAAATTCCACTCTTTCCATCTTGTTCTCTTAGATTATATAGTACAATCCTAGCCGTCAGCTAACATCCCCTAAAGCGTACTTTGAAAAAAAAATAAAATTAATGTGCACTTTTAAATATCTAACTAGGTTATTTAAAACGATTTTAAAAATAGCTTAGCATAGAACAGCAAAATTTCACAACCAACATATGACCGTGGCTTCAGGAAATGGAATAATCTCGTCTCCCCTTTCGTTGACAGCGCGCTCTAAAACCCGTTAGACTCGCAATGCATAAAATCGCCTTTTACGAGAATGTCGGGATTTTAAGTCCAATAGGGTGTAAATAGGTACCTAGTTTTTTACAAGTGTTGTATAATTGTGGTTTTCTAACCTTCTCTTAACGTTGATACTGGATCTTTTCTTACTAACTTGACTGCTAGTCCCTACCTCTTAGATTAAGCCGTTTAGGCTATGAATTAATAAATATCTCGTTAATAGGGTGTGTTTATATACAAGTAACTTACTAATTCGATATCAGTTAAACCACTGGACACATGGCATAAGGTGTCAGTTTCTCTTTCTCTTGTTTGTAATCAACAGGGCAGTTGAGCTTTAAATCCCGGGCAGAAGTGTCAATATGATTTTATTAAATGGGTTTTCACTATTTATCCCAGAATATACGGTTACACTTCCTACAAATGCTAACTTACTAATTATAATCACAATAGCATAAATATATGACCCACATCGGTGATTGTATCGTCTATATCGCCACTTTCGTGTTGGACTGGGTTACAGGAGATTGGGGTTCTAATCTTGGTCGGGATTTTTTGAGGATGGTTTTTCCTAAATTGGTTTCTCACTCATTCAACACAAATGAGTGTATATTTTCTTTAAATTATATCTTCCTCATCCTTATTCCATTAGCATAATTAAAGCATGCGTGTAGCCCGAACAACTTTAAGAAGCGGTGAAAAACATATGGGTATTTCTGAGGGGTAGCAGGACGTGGAGGATGAAAAATAAAAGTACCTTTTAGGATAGAAACAATATATATAATACACCAGGTAGTACATTTATCTTGACACTCGGTCACGAGGATGGAACTAACAGCAGGTAACAAAACAACAACAAAACTTTGATATTAAACATAAAAACTTACCCGTATATCTTGCAACATTCTGAAGTTTTACAGACCGAGAAGAAACATAATGGCAGTTTTTTCTTCATATCTCCTAAACCAGGCAACACAGGACGACGGTTTTGCTATCAATCAATGCGTCTCGTCAATGCAAATTAATTAAACCCTCGTCGAAGCTGATCTGACACTTTTGACAGGTACGCCTAGTTACCGACCTTCATACTTGTAATTTCAGCTGCAGGATAACATTGTGTGTAAGCAGGTGTAAGAGTAAGAATCAGATAATAGGTAAAACATTGTATCACCTTTGTTTTATATTAGGATATAAAAATAATAAGATCAAGCTTTTATTATGAGGAAATACAATCATAGGTATCTTGCCAATTATCATAGCCTCTCATGTTCGGTACATTCAGTCCATTTATAGCATTGAAAGAAACTATACCTACATTTTTAAACTAATGATTGTACTTAAGGTTCGGCAGAAGGGAGTACAAGTATTTTTCAGTTTTTATAGAATATAAATATTTTGGCCAAAATAAATCAAATATTTCTCCAGTGGCAACATGGAGTTTAGTTTTCTGCACATGCTAATATCAACAGATCTTGAATATCTGTCAATAGTGTCCTGGAATGTTGTCAAAACATTTTAAATAAATAAATAAAATTTTGAAAAAATTACAGGACACTCTTGACAGATAGTCAAGCTCTGTTTATATTAGCATGTGCAGAAAACTAAACTCTATGTTGCTACTGGAGACATATTTGATTTATTTTGTTCAAAAAATGTAATGCTATAAAAACTGTAAAATTACTCGTGCTCCCTTATGCCGCACCTTAATGTCATTGTTTACATTACTCCTGTCCATTACACTTCCCATCACACATGCATAGTTCAGTACAGGGCCAGCTGGATTTGCAGTGAACTGTAGAACAAGCTGGTTTAAACCCACATATCAACAGTTCTGCGAGGGACTCTGCTGCATATGCCAATGAAATCCACAGTGGCTCCCAACTTCCTCCTGATTAGTTATATCCACAATCGCTAGGACTTGGCGCCTCAATCATAGGAGTGGTAGCAAAATCCCAAATAAACCCTCCTTGATAGGCACCACGTCAAACGGGAAGATAAAGTTCATCCTCTGTAGGTGGCATGTATTCAATATTTGTGCCACGTTCACTGTGCTATCATCAGTGCTGGACTTGTCATACATAAATATTACAAACTTCTGTGGAATATTCATCGCCCCCATTACAAGCTTCTGTAGAATATCCATCGCCCTCATTACAAGCTTCTGTAGAATATCCATCGCCCTCATTACAAGCTTCTGTAGAATATCCATCGCCCCCATTACAAACTTCTTTAAGATATCCATCGCCCCCATAATGTTACCACATGACAGAGCCATAAAGGCAGATGTAGCTTCTTGAAAGGCACGCCAAGTTTCCCATTCTGTTTTCTTCCCCTTTCCATATAAAGCAGATACCACATCACACTCATAGAACGTGTGAAAAACTGGCAATGCAGCAATGGAAATTTTTGGGCCAAGTGCTCTGTTAATTATTTGTGCAGTGATGAAATTAAGGATTTTACAAGTCTCAAGAGATATCCATAATTCCGGCTCCCCACCAAGTGGCTGTACTCCTGCAATGGCAAGGACTAGTACTTCGGAACAGGATTGATTTGCACCCGCGAGCTACTGCATCTGCTGCGTGGAGAACTAGCCTGTCGACTTCCAGTTGCAAGACGACAGAACATATGTATCTACAGTGGAGTACAACTCCTGCCCACTATTTGCCACGCACAGTGTGTGTTTTGCCCATATATGGTAAAGTTCTGTCTTGCTTTGTGGTTCCCTCAATAAATTTGACCATTTACAAGGAATCGTCATATTTAGAGCGATGCATGTTTTTATTGCTTGTAATCCCCTCTTTTCATCTGCTGCGTTGTTAAGGCCTTCAGGTTATCTATCCCATATAGAATCCATACGTTCCATGTGTGCTCCTGTCATATTTAGGTAAAGCTTGTTATCCCTTCAATGCATCTTCGGGTGTAGCTGGTTTTGTCTAGTCGAAGTACAGTCTCCGGGTGACGTTTGTTTCTAGTTGTCGATCTCGCGGGTCCAGTGGGTGGGGGTAAGGAAGGGAGATGGGGGAGAAAACATAGGCGGGTTCTGGGGTGGCTAGGGTATGTAAATGATAACCCTCAGGGCTAAAAGGAGAAATTGGAGTAGGTTGGGGTCGGATGGTCGGTGAGAGGGGAAGACGAGGGAGGAATTAGTTAACTCGGGGGCAGGGACTCTTGGAGATGCTGCAGCGGAGTGTTGGCGTTCGGGGGTCTGGTGGTTGCAGTCGGGATCGTAGAAGACGGGTCCATGGGTGGAGTATTGTTTGGTTGCCGTAGTCTTCTTTAGGGTCTTCTGTCGGTGGGCCTTGCTGGCGCGGCGGGTGTATCCCATCCCGTGAGGTCACTGTTGGAAGGAACGATCAGGTTGGAGGGTGAGAGGACAGAGTTCCGGCAACACGGAGTCAAGGTGGGAGGTGTGGATAAAGTCCCGGCAACGTGAGTCGTGGTGGGAGGTGTGGATAAAGTCCCGAAAACGTGAGTC